>JACXIV010000053.1:347818-496472 GCA_014737475.1 Bombus confusus | reverse complement strand
TCTGTATCGCAAGACTACGAATACCTTGTATCTTCTAAGTGGACAATTTGTTATCCAATAAATAGTATATCAGCTGTTACCTCAGTGGTATACTCATTCCAACCACCCCTATTTTCCTAACCGACATAGGGGATCGGCCTAATTCGCGGCGTCGGTCATTCGATCGTAACGGGAATTTACGCCTCCCGTTGGCGCGACTCCTCGCGATCGCGTCTCCCCGCGACACGGCTGAACAGCTGTTTACCTCTATATTTTATTTAAGTATTGTTACAATAAACTCGATTTTCAGACTTTCAGAATCGATCACCTGAATTACCCCGAGATTTACGTTCTTACATATATATATATGTTAACTAAAAAGGGCTTGCTTTCGATCTGGTTTCTCTGTAGTTAAACTTCATCGAATTGTCTATGTAGTCGAAACTGTTTCAAACCAAATCGAACAAATGTTTCTCGTGTTATATAAGAAAAATTCTCTTCTTCATAGTTTAGTTAAAGATTGTCTATTAAAATACTGTCGATTGAGGGGCCGAACAATGAATGGCAATACAGTATTACGCAATCAATTACAATCTATAGAACTGCTGTAATACGAAGCAATGGGATTTCACGATGCGGTCAGACGCAATTACCACCGATCTCCTGCGTCTGCAGTGTAGGATATTCAACTCTCCGGGAGAGTTTCACTAGAAACACAATAGGGCTGCGTAAGAACTTGTTAGAACGTATAGACGATATCGCAGGCCACGCTTGTTCCGAATACTCTCCAGTTACCTACATGACAATGGAAGGACGAGTGGCGATCAATTTTTTCGTATATACGAAATCGTAAGAACCTTCTCGATGGATACTTTCGTATCTTCTATCAAAAGGAAATTGGCTGGTCGGCGCGATCTGACCATTAGGTTGACATATCTCTGAATTGGTGTCAGAAGCATCTGATACCGTTTGGATAGGTTCGCTTAATCCTACAGAATTAGAGAACGTATAAAATGTATAAAATACAGGAAATTCGCAGAAAATGATTTCCTGTCCTTTTTACATTAGAAACGAATGGCACGTGAATAATTTAAATTCTCACAGATCTCGAAACACTCTCACTGTCACACGTACAATAACGGACAAGCGTTTTCGAACGAACGCTATTTGCTGGGATCTTTCGATAATTAAGTAAAGCAATAGCGCTAGAACGTGTAAATTAATGCACTTACGCATCGACAAAAGCGAAATTACTCTCCCACCAATCCAAACTTCTAACAAGCCAAGTATTAGTCTTTTTAATTCCACCATTCTAAAGACAGTTACCATTAGAAGAATAAAAAAATCCCAATAAATTTCACGATATCCCGCAGATCCAATTCTCATAAATTATTAATTCTCCAGAAGGACCAATACCAATAACAGTCACAAAAAAAAAAAAAAAAGAAAAGAAAAAACGTAAGAAATTCTCGATAAGATCGTTGGAGTTAGAAATGCAAATTAATGGGAACGGAGTGATCCATTTAGCGAAGAGGACCATCCTCTAACCGAGACCAAACAGTGGCCTCGTAATGAGATAGCTTGAGCCACAATACACCCTTCATCCGAGCGGAAGAGAAACAAGAGAATAGCATTACCGGAGAAACGTACAAGCGATCTCGACCAATCAATCGTTACCGAACGTTGTATCGCTATCATCGTTAAAAGCGGCAACCGTAACCACGATCGTGTCGATTACGCGCCTACGGACTATAGACGGAAGCCTAAAGTCCAATTAGGCGAAGGAGCTTATCGGTTTGTAATCCAACGCTCTGAAAAATCCCAAACCTCTCGATTCAAACCATACTCTCTATCTAAAGGTAGGATTTCCTATAAGCGACGGATACTCGCGCCTGAACATACGCGTTCACTGCTTTCAACTGCAACTAGACACAGCGTTCATACGCAGATTGAATTTTCGGTGTTCCGAATACTGAATCTTTTATGTCCTGAAGCACAACCGAAAAAAATCCTCTTGCTGAATCGAGCAGATTATTCTCTTGGTGAATCGAGCAGATTATTCTCTTGGTATATCGATCAGATTATTCTCGCGGTATATGATCGATCTTATCTGCGAAATACAGATTGAAACCAGATTGAAGAGCAGCGTTTATGCAGGCTTGTACACGTTGTATCGTCGTCGTGAATTTCCACAAGCCTCGATCAAGTGGACGATCTATGGTCCACCTCGGAGGATTCAGACGTGTGATCCTTGATGAAGAGGTCATTGAGGCCGGGGCTCGAATCACCACGAGAAAATCGACCGCTCGAGTGCTCCGTTAGATAGCTTACGAGGCAGTTACCAGGCCGTTACTATGTCGATGGTGCCACTTGTCTCGAGAGGCTGCAACCTGCTTCAAGCCTGTACGAAGGACACCGTAGCGTTTGTGTCTGCTTCATCAATCGCTCGAGTGACTTTGACATGGCTGTGGTGGCCGCTAATAATTGACTTTGAACAACAGATCATGCGTGCTCCTTTAGAATATCTGATTGAGATTTGTATCATATATTTGGAATCTTTCGTAGAATGATTTATCAGGTAATAATATCGAGGAATGTACAGGTCGTGAATTATTGGCTATAGGCCTTTCTATTCAAATTTATTAATTTCTATCTTTGCAATAAAGTAGAATTATATTTGAACAGAATTCTTGCAAGTGAAGAAAAGCTTGTTGCGTTGATAGACGATCGTGCCGTATATCTTACATTGAGATGCAAGAAAGTAATCGAAGGTTTCTATACGAAAGAACAGAGAGCAAAGGGTGTGTAAGTGGAGACGACTGCTGCACTTCGTAGATAAAACAGAGTAGGGTCTGGAGCAAGCTAGATGCAGTGGTTCGACCAACCTGGAGGTCCAAGACCTGGAGAGCTCCTTAAATCACATGTAATCGTTTCCGACCACTCGCTGTCCAGACCCGTAGGATCAGACAGCACCAGTTTAGACCAACGTGTAAGTAACCTTGTCCAACCTTTTTGGTCCCTTTCTTTTAACGTTTCCCTGAAACCGTTCACACCTTGTTCTCGTTCCCAGTAAGATGTATTCTCGATTAATTTACTTTCGATCTAACGAATTTCTGATCCGAATGAAAGCTTTCTGATCTTTTTCTTTAATCCTGATTTTATATAATAACACCGTGATTGTAAGATAAATTGTAATTTTACTTAACAGAGAAATTGGTAGTTAATAATTAATAACTTTCCATGGATTCAATATTGATTCAAATTTCTCCCATTATCATATAATTTTCCACTCTCAGAATCTTCACTAACAATTTATTCCTTTGTTTGTTCACTTTTGAAAATTTCTGACAACTATTTAAGGTAATTTCTAGGTAAATTCTAAGGTAAATTAAAAAAGAAGAATGCTTGTAACATCTGTATTTTCCTATTTATGTGGTTGATCAATATGGCTTCCAAACGACATATTTCATTACTTGTTAATGAATTATATACAATATAATTAATTTTATCGCGTAACAGGTTATTTTCTTAATCTTTCTTGCTCTTTTTAGATCAACATGACACGGCGTATCGAATGTTTCACGAAAACCACAGAAACACGCAGCAGGTTTCCTGGAAGCGCGACGCGTCAGGTTCACGATCGGTGTCATTTACCTAGGAAATTACGGTCTTCTGTCACACTGACTAATTTACTTCGTTACACACGACAACGTAACTCTGTCACTGGTACCGCAACTCGCTCCGCTTTTCGTTCCTCTACGCTCAGCGACCAACTTCGTTTAACTCATTTCCCAGCCACCGGTTCTTCGCGACGATCGTCTACCAACATATCCTATCGAAACCACGTTCTTTTATACTCCACTTCCTCTTTTCTTACCTCTACGAACTGTGTTTAGTAATTCGAATCGAGCGAGATTGAAATGAGAATGTAAAATCACTCGAGCAATAAAAACTCTGGTAAATATTGGAGAATATATAGAATAAGAATGATTATAGTTAGAAAATTATGACAGTCGCTATAATAAAGAAGACAGAAAATGGGATTTTGATAGAAAGAAATTCATATTATACAGAACTTTAAACGGATTAAACCACTGACAGATACGGATAATCGTAGAAATATTGATTTTCGTAGCTATATATAATACAGAATCTTTTTCCTTAGACTGGATCGAAAGAGTAACAATCGAAGTACACCGTCGCGAATGAGATTTATTTCTGGTAAGAACATGAGCGAGTTAGAAGGGCGTCTCGGTCCGTTGATCACAGCTGATTCAGCTTTACACCCCTGTGATCCCAAACAGCACTTCATCTTGCGTAATAGATCATAGGGTGCAATGATGTACACGAACATTTCGTCATTAACACTGCACGCAATACGAACAATGAAACTCAAAAATTACTTTTTAACACTTTTAAACACCGCGCTACTTTTGAAATGAAATACCTAGTTGTTTAGTTTTTACTGTTTTTTTTAGTTTTCGAATTTCGTTTTTATGGTTAATTCTATACGTCGATAAGTTAGATTTCTGTTTTACGGTGTACAGAAGATACGAGGTAATTTATCAATCATTTGGAAGCTGTTCTAAGTGTTTCAATCTGATGATTTTCCTTGTTATACGAAATTGTTATAAGAATTTCGTAACAATTATTTCGCGCGACATAATTGAACGATCTTCACGAAGATTTACATTTAGTCACAGAATGGCGTTCAAATAAGAAAATTAACAGAAATGTATTTGTCATTGTCATCGTCACAAATGCCCAATTATTCCATAACCGTCCAGGTTGTGAAATAATTAAAGGGAACAAATACTCGAGTGATCCCATTGTCTCATCATAATTAACGATCAAATGATAAAACATTTGAAACGCAGCGTTTATCCAATTACTTGGAACACGGTACAATGGACGGGCTTGGCCATTGTGTGGAAATGACTTGTTGCGATTGCACGTTACGTGGATAGATGGTTGTAAAAACTGGAAATGCGTTGTTCAATTAAAGCCGACGCAAGAATTCTGGAATCAATGACGGCTTGTCAAAACATTCGTCCCGATGATTTGGCCCTTTAACGTTGCATCAACGTAATGGATTCGTCCGCAATCCCATCATGGTAGAGATATCAGGGCTGTGTAGCTTAAAATAAGCAGAAAGTTGGATCGGGCCAGACACAGAAGTATTGTAATTATGCTAATAGCTTCGGCGCTTCGAGCCCTTCTCTGATGTGGTCTAGTGCCGGACGAGTCCAGATTAGCTGATCAAACCAACTTTTCCTTCTACTTATTAATATTACCTTGATCTTCCGTCCCTTTTTTCGCTCCTTTCTCTTTTCTTTTCTCTTCGCAGTTCTCCTCGCCAAAGTCTCTCCTCTCTATCTGAGGCTTCTCTTTTTCGTTACGTCAAAGTACAGTTTCAGAGAGTCTACCAAAGGAAAAGTCTCGAAGATTTCTTCGTTACTTATGCCTATGCTTTCACAACCACCGCGGGGAAATGTGAAACGGCACGGTGCTTGACCAAACAGAGATTAGAAGAGGAAAGTATATAGGAGAAGTCGAGTATTCATTTGTAACAAAATAACAATTTTAGACTGGGCTTGCTTTTCAAATCTCAACACGTTTACTTGGAATAAACTACCGCTGGTGATTTGAACTCTGCCGTTTTAACGTCAAAATAGATTTCTTTTAATTTTATATCCTACAACAGTGGTGGCCAAACCATGTAATATTGTGTACAATACGCATATAATATATCATTATAACAGCTATATATTAGAAAAATTCAACGTGTTGTGTATTGGTAAAGTATAAAAAGACTATATGTATAGTATATACGTAGTGAGATGGATAGAATTGAGTTAAACTAAACCTATGAATGCTTCTGACGAGTTAGGTTATATGAATTAAAAGAAAAAATCGTGATTTTTGGGTTATGTCGCTGTTACGACAAATGAACGATACAATAACATATACATTCGCGTGCCTAAATCCCCTTAGCCAGTCCTGTTCCAGATCAGTTGATTCTTGTCTGACCTCTACCTTTCTCCTGACATTATATGGCTACACCGGTTGAACTTTCCAAGCAAAATATCGTTGCAGAGTCTCGTGCAGAGATTGGGAAGGATATTATCTAAAGCCAGTCTGCGACCCGTCTATCGGGCTCGTTGCTCCATCGAATCCTACGGATCTCTTGGCTCAAAAGAGGGGGAGAGAGCTGGTCGAGAGGGGGATGGGTGATCGGTGCAGAGGAAAGAAGTCGGCTTCCAAAGGAATATTTATCGAGTGGATATTGAAATTGATGGTCGCTACCTCAGACATGCTAATCCGACGAGCGAGCGGATTTCTGATAACGCCCGACGACGGCCGAAGAAATAACAGAAGGGTAATTCAAATCGAAGACGCGCCGCCGGCGAGATTACTTATGAGGTTTACTTACGTGCCGCCACGTTTCGTCTTCCGCCTCTTTCTTCCTACTGTGTGTGCCTTTCGATGAATGGCTTCGCGTTTGTCGGTCGTTCTTTGCCAGGGCGAAGTCATTTTGTCAAAATCGCGAGGGCAAACCTACCACCCATCAGCCCGAGGCAACAGGTACACTCTCTATTTCTTGTTCTTCGACTTCCATCCTCAGAAATGCAGACTTCGCTTCAGCATGGATAACCGAGAAACGCTTACAACGTTCGAGTGTGAATCTTTAATTTAGAGTTTGAAGCTTGGACAGTTTCTCGCTATTTTGTTACATAAATGATTCCACGAGTACGGTTGTGTAGCAAAAGCCGAGGTTTACAAATTTCTAGCGGATTTATTTACGATCAACCCTCCAGTCTGCAAAACAACTCGCTCTACGAATGTTTCCCGATGCTTTCAAACGCCACTCAACGCTTTCAAACGCTGTCAAACTTTTCACAGAATTGCGTGCTGTCGATAATTCGCGGCGCGTAACTGTGAAAATATTCGTTCGATAGCAGAGGGCCAAAACGGCTAACGATTAGCTAAAAAAATCGCGGTTCAGGCTTTCCAGCGATAATCATAGCCGCAGCGTGTGCGGCACTCGCACCAGCTACGCCAACCGCGGCGCCAGCAGCGACAGCAGTCACGTATGTACCCGTGGAACGCGGCTCGGTTACGTCGTTAAAAGTACACAACGGCCGTTTATTCGCGAGCAGATTGTGCATCGTCGTCGTAAATACCTCCGGGCGATTTTATCAGAGGGAGAGAGGAGCGTCGTTGCAAATGGGCAGAAGAGAGGAGGCAGTCGCCGCGTTTCTCTCTCCACAAAAGGGTAATATTTCCGTGACGCTATTACACTTACCGGAATAGGGGTGGTGTCGAGGCTCGGTAACTACCCAGTTAACGCAGTACGCGGCCACGCCGGCGACGTTCTCCCTACAGAAGGTTATAAAAATTCAATTAACTCAGCAGTTTTAATTAATTCTGTATTTATATGATGCGATAAACAGAAACTGCCGTACGGGGGAAGTTTCGTTTAATCTCCGGCATTCTGAGAGTTGGAAAGGTGTGGAGGAAGCCCGCGGGAAGAACTGATTTCCGCTGATTTCTTTAGTTCCTTACGCCTTTCTACGCAGTTTTTGTTCGGGCGACTAGTTCTTCGGATCGTTTAGGGAAAATTGAATTGCTGGAAGAAGTTTCAATTTTGTTACGTTTTTTGGGCTGTTACGAAGGTTTGAAATTATTTTGATGGAAGAAATGACGGTGGTTAGAGAATTTTACAGGTTATACTTAATGGAACTTGTTCATAATTAGTGATTCTACAAAATGTCTGGCTAAATACATTTACTGTACTCTCCATCACTTTTCATTAAACTAATTTTCCTTTATGTTCAACGTTTTACGTCAATATATTTTGCATACACTCTCGACGATATTTATATAAGTACGTATAATGGTATATATTTCGTAATTAATACGCTTAAATCCTGCGTTACAACATAAAAGTATTCGCGCACATAGAACGTTCGAATCAATAATATTAATAAAAACGAACGTGCGCACGATTAGCAAATAACGAGAAAATTCGTACATATATAAATGTATGATAATGTCGAAAATTTAACTGTCTGGATGGTTCCAGCGATCTTGTCTGTTTGATTTACTTCTTTTTGCACGGGGGATTTTTTGGAAAAATTGCGTTGCCACGCGAAAGTTGCGTAGAAGGTGCAAACGCTCGACGGAAATATGCAAATCCCATGCAAATGTAATTAAAAATAGTGATGGCTGCGGATTTTGTACTGTCGTCGGTAAATCTGAGAGGGGGATGATCGAGGGAGTTGTAGGAAAAGCGCGTGTATGCAAAAATTGTTAATGTCACGTCGATAAAGCACGCGAGCTTTCCCCTTTTAAAAATATCTCCAAATGTGTTAATAAGTCCCCCCAGGCGAGAATATCAGATAATTTAAAATAAATCCTGAGCGATTTCGTATTTTATGGACGCCCGGAAAATTGCTTTGCTTGAAAAGAATCACCGGCAAAAGTATTTTCTCTGATAATTTGTAATGACGAGATAAGCTTGGAGTATTTACACACATGTATAGCGTGTTATAATAGACGTATCGTGTATTGGAAAAAATTATTTCTAGTATTATAAATTTCGCATCTTCGTCGTACGTAACATAATTATTATTTCCAATGAAGAATTAAGTACATATAAACATTTTTGTAACTGATATCAAAAGTGCAAGAAATAATTATTTTCTAAATCCTTTATTCTAAATTCGTCAGTTTATCACATTGACGAAGACCTAACTAATAACTTTACCGAGCTAATTCGTTATCAAATTTATCGAAAAATGTCTCTGTATAAAATACATCTAAATCTTTTCTTGCAAAAATTTGCAGAAATCCCACCTGTGTCTAAAAATACCGAATCTCACACCATCGTTAGCACGTGGCGTTTATCCTATCAAAGAGTGAAAGATTCCTCGGGCGGAAGACCACCAACCGGTCCATTCTTTACCTCTGCGTTTAAATTCAGACACCGCAGAAAATTCTGAAAGAGGCAATCGGGTCGGCTGTCTGGGCTGAGACCGTACGATGTGTGGGGGTTTTGCGGTTAGCTGCGGGATTGGCTGGTTAATTTCACACTCCCATGATTATATAGACGAGACGGAGTGCATTTATATTCGCGCGCGCACAGCGCCGAGGGTGTTTGATTGGGTCCAATATTTAGAGAGTAAAAAACTTCCAAGTTCCACGCTCTCCACCCTTTCTTCCTTGTTTTCCCCCATCTCTTTCCATCTTTTTCAAACATCTTTCTTATCCTCGTCATGATACCTCGTCGATAAGTTTAATATTAACACTAAACCTACCACAGCTTTCAAATTTCTACACAAACTTTACCATATTTAAACGTTATCATATCGCTTCCTAACCTATGACTTTCCATAAAATATGCAAACGATATATTCTTCGGTATCTATTTCTAGTTTGCTTTTTCTTTTCTAAGAAAAATTTATAGTCTGTCCTGCCTATCGCGAGCGGTCAATAAGTGTACAAGAAGTGTCGGTAGGTTTAGTGTCAAGACACTTACAGAGATCGTTACGCGTATACGGCTTCTGTCAGCCCGTAAGCTAAAATCGGAAAAGAGAGAAAGACTTTATTCTGCCATTAAGACGACTACCGTATGAACTTTTCGATTTTATTTCTATTATTTCATGTTCATCGTGTCCATTTGATAAATATGATTCTGATTGTACAATTTGCTTCACAAGTTCAGAAGTCGTAAGCCTAGAACCTTAAGACGCTTTTGTACAGCTTTCTCACACACCTGTCCGCGAGCTCGTTTGATTCGAGTTCATCGGTTGCTTCGTTCTTTCACCTTCGACAAAGTACAGCGGCGACACACAAAGGGTGGCTATTACAATTAGTGGACATTATAGTGGGATGGGTAGCCAGCGCGCGCTGTACCAACACGAATGAACTGACCGACGGGATCGGTACAGTCTATCATTGCGGAACAGAGTGTGTGGTTCCACCGAACTATCCTCTCGCCCCCCTCTAACCCGTTTCGCAACCGAAATACTATCCCCACCGAGCAGTTTCGCCAATTCCAAACCCCACCACTCTTTTACAGCCCGCTTCTGGCTGGCGATCTCCCCTGCACCGCCAATTCACCCCTTTTGCCCCCGTCGTAATTACAAGCATTCATTTCACACTAAAAGCCGCTGGCGCTGTCCTGGTCTGTCCGAAACGAGCCCCGCGCGAGTCGCATTTTCGCTACGGATTGCCACTCGTCCACCCCCGTTCACAGGGCAGGGTTGGGGGAGCCATCGTTCCAACGCTCAACCCTTTTCCAAATTTGCACGATTACAGGCCCGGCTGCTAACGCCGATAGTTCAGACACGCGTCGCGCCGGTTCACGTTCGAACGACGAATTTTTGTTCGTCAATCGCCACGCCAGGCCGCTGTTTTTCATCGGTTCGTTGCCGACGAGAAAATATTGATGACTGCGCACGGGACAGTGACTGGTTGATGGATGACGCGGATTTTGAGGTTTCGTGGCTCTGCGGGAAAAAATGCAGACGAGTAGTAGATGGGCTGGCCGGGTTAGCTTTTTTCCTCCAGTCTTTTGGGACAGTTTTGGAAGTTTGGTCGACAATTTATTTAAATGTCTAGGCGTCTAAATACATCGCTGTTACTAATTCCACGCTGATAAATGGGTTATCCTTGAATTAGACAGCATGAGGTTAAAAATTGAGAAGGATGAATCGATATCAGATAATAGAAAACCGATAAATAAATGACGAACTAAAGTGGAAAAGAGAGCGAACTAATCTCTACAGCTAACGATTATAAATTAAAATCGGACAACCTGTGTAATTGCTCGAGATTGAAGGGAAAGGTTAGGTTCGTAAGTCTAAAAGAAGCAACGCGTCACTGCTAAAAAAAGGAGGATCTAGTCGGGATTGGCAGACGATCGGGTTAACAGAATAAAACGAAAAGAGGAGAGGGATCGGGAGAGGTGCGTTTAGGTTTTTCATTTGATTTCAAGTCGTCGATTCAGGGAACAGCGTTGACGAGGAACGTTGGAAGTGTGATGACTCTGCTAGGATAAAAATTACAGGTGATCCTGTGCTTTTGATCATTTTATCAAATTCTCTGGATTCAAAGGGTTAGCCAGCGACGAGTACGTTCCCCACCGTTCATCAGACGGCTCGGAATTTCGTTTAATTGCTCGTTGTAGTTATTTTCGACTCGTGCTCGTGAAACGGTCGCCATTATCGATCTTACAAATTAAAGAGAAACTCTTTCGATCAAATGCAATTTACCGTAGCGTTCCAAGAAGTAGAGATATTAAGTAAACGAAACTTTTCAACGTGGAAAATGCTCTTTTAAATTAATCGCAAAAGAAAATTAGTTCTGAAAACGAAAGAGTAAAAATAATTAAACTATCTTCATCTATCTGAAATTCTAAATAATTCGTCGACATTATTAGTTAATAAATTATTATCCTAGAGTGTCCAGGTAACTTTTCATGCTTAAAATAATCCTACAGTCGAGAAAATTTTAGTAAAACGTAGATTCTATGACGAATCAAAGTTAATTTTAGAAAGCTTTAAAACATAATCTTAGTTTAACATAAAAAATCAAATTTAGTGTATATTTTACGCTTTAATTCCACAATTCCCATCGCTTCAGAGATATTCTCGTACAGCATGGATAAAACAATAACCACTCGAACTACTTAACCTGAACCAACTGTAAACGCTGAATCAAGTACATATTAATACTCCTTTCGAACATAAGCATTCGAATCTGCGAACCAGTTCGATTCATATCTATTCCAGACACGCGCACATTTAACACATAGGAAATCAATAGCCCGGACTCGATCGCAAAAAATGTAGATTCGATGGCCGGCCGAATAGCAGACTTGTGTCGTTTCATTTTCTCTAACATAAGTATTCAATTTATATTCGCGAGCAAACGATTCTATTCATACGGTAAAATAAATATACTCGGCACGAGTGCCATTGATGATGAAGTACGAGACGTCGAAGCTAGCCTATCAGGCAACGTCCGTGCATTCAACCATGTTGGATAAATATTTCCGCGTTTTGAATCACCGCTGAAGAGATCGCACCGTGATCTATGCCTCGAATAAAGGTCGGGCTGTGCCTTTTTCAAAAAAACTCCTACAGACACGCGCAGCGCGACTGGATTTTATTACACGGCAAATCGCCGCGACGCGACGTATCAATGCAACCTCGTTACTCGCATCTCCGCGCGGATTCTTTGCGGATAATTGTAACGCGAATCACGATGCCGAGCGCGTCATACCTGACGTGTTCCTATTGACTCGCAGCTGCCATCGCTCGTCGACGATTAAACGAACGTCAGTTTGCGGAAGCTCGAATAGAATTCGAACAGAGATGTAAATTCAGATCAGAGAACTGGCGCATCGTAATGTTTAACGCGTTCTTTTCTTTTGAATTTCTATATTAGATTATATTTTATGTTAAGCGTCGCGTTGGTAAATTAATAAAAGTTTCTAAAATATCGATATCAACTTGTATTTTTCTGTCATTTTAACGTACTATTGTATGTAAGTAAGGAATGGAAATATAATTGTCACGATATGGTCACAGTCCAATTGTCATTAAAGATCTGTTAAGTAAGTTTGTAACAATGTATATGCAATAACAATGCATGTACAACCGTACAAATGTATATAGCAATATACAATAACAATGCATTTCTGTAGTAGGAATTGTTAAATTTATTAAATTTAAATTGTTCTTCGTACATTCTTTCTGTACTCTACACGAATTATAATTACTCACTTGTTACCGAAGAGTTACACGATCAATCGCTTGTATATGCATTTTCTATTGACATCTTGCTTTATGAAACTGTAAATCGAGCAACAATAATCTTTTCATTGCAAATATAAGCACAACGAACAAATTTTATTTCAATTAGAAATATACAAACAACAACGCGAAATAACTAATTTGTTATTATATTGAAAAAGAAGAAAGTTCTATTAACGCACAATTAATAAATGTATCCATCTAATCGATAAATCCTGTCTTTTATCAAGCGTCGATATCGGTACTCGTCAACGCGAATTGACTTTGATTTACGGAATGCTGGTCCGCTAAAACATATAATGAGATTGTAGAGATAATATCAATTCGGTGAAATATATATATATATATATGTATATATTCAAGCGAAGTGTTCGCAATAAATCTCGTTCCGCGTTTTATTTTCGGCAAACGCAGGAGGTTGATCTGCATGGACAAAATATTTGCGTGCACTCAACCTGCTCTGGTGGCTACATTAATTCACTGATTCCGGGTAATATATTCCAGAGTTTGCCAGCCGAAACAGCTTTATGCGGCAAATTTAATTAATAATCTGGATTAAGATATATGGATCGCGTTACGGGGAAATGTTCCTAGCTGGCAGATTCGGCTTCTACCGCAATTCTCCCCCTAGTAGTTGCTCCGATACGGAAAACTTACCGTCTACCCATCTAATCGGTTATCTATCATGGCCGAACTTCGCGAAAGTTCAATGAAACCCTTCTAGTCTAGCGTACAGTATCTGTTTCCATCTGCAAAAATTCATAAGAGTCCCTCCGATGGACTAAGAACTTCAAAGTAATTCTAACGATTGTTATAACCGTTCCTCGATTGCTAGTTTTGTGTTTATTCGATATGAGGAGACGAGATATCGTATTTGCAGTTTCAAATCTATTTTATGTATGTAGCGACAAAAGACCTTTGTAACCGTCGTCTTGTGTAAGAAAAAGACAACGGTAAATAAATAAGAAAAACGAAACTGTCGACAAGCCGAAAGGTCGAACAATAGCAAACAACCTAACGGTATACCGATACGCCTTCGGCAAGGACATTCGAAAAAAAAAAAAAAATTAGTAGTCTACGGCAATAAACATCGTTAAAGCTAATCGTCTGATAATTATTTTGGCACCCGCACACTTAAATCACCTTATGTGTGTTTAAATACCATTATACCGTCTACGATATTGAAAGAAGTTTGTGATTTGGTATTCATGTCGTTCTTCTGATCGCGATTTCAATTATATCTGTCAGGTCGAGAGTAGAGTAAGATCCGAAAGAGAGATATAATTACGGATATCAGATTCAGAGCTAATAGTTCTGCTTCACCCGAATACACGGTGTATTGTTGCCACCTCCCTTGCTGCCTTCGGGCTCTCTATGTAATTACCATTACCCACAAGCTGATATACCCGCCGTGCTTATCATATTCCGTGGCAATAATGACGTTGATACAGTATCTATGCTGTGATTGCCTTCGATTTGAGAAACAGCATCTTGATCGGAAATGCCTCGGAGATGTTTGATCTCGAAACTTCTATTTATCCGCTCGAGTTCAAACTGAATTTCGATTAAAGTCCCAGCCATCTCGACTTGATTCCATTTGCCACCGTCGTCTATGATCTTTTATAAATATTAAGATAATTGCAATCGAAGTGCGTAAGATTACTCTCTTCAGGAATCGATCTAGTTCGATTGCAATTGCCACTTATTATTTGAATTATTATCATCTATTAATTTCAATCGTTACTATTAGAAATTCATATACGAACCTATTGTTTCATTGTTACGGATTCAAGCGAAGAAAAATTAAAATTATTAATTGATGAAAATGATTAATTAAGACGATGAATAAAGTATTGAATGTCGCTAGAAAGGGTACAACAGTTGGTAGATTTTGTAGTTACTTTCATAAAATCGGTGTTTCATTACCCGCTTAACTGCAGAATGTGTTTACTTCGCGCTTAATATTCTATGCTTCCATGAGGCGACAGAACGCTTTACGACCGCCGCGAAGTACCGTATAATACAGTTTTAAGCAACGACTTCTGAGCTCCAGAGACCAATGATAAACTGCTGACAATAATAACGGTTTATACAAGAACCAGTGTTCCCTAGAAAATCCATTACAGTATTCTACACAATATATATATAAGCCTTCTGTATCGATAAAACTAAAATTTGCCATAATTACCACTTGATTCGGTAAAATTCACAAATTCTACTGTGCGATACTGTCAAATATATTTCATTTGCCCTCATTATACTTTCAGTGATTGTATTCCTTTATGCTAATTATACATTTATATCAGATCGCTTTTTCTCCTTGCAACTGCGTATGAAAATTGTGTAATATACATTTTCGTACAAATGATATTTGTGTTTAGCACGTTCGTTGCTATTCACGCATATATATTCACGTTTAAACGAAATCAATATGCAATAAGTAGAATAGCCTGTAATTGGAAACAAAGAAAACAGGGAATATGTTGGAAGATAGATTATCATATAAAGTAAAGGCTTTTGTTATGAAAAGGGATATAACTTCGGAGGTACGAATATGTCGATTCGGTTAGTTAAAAATACTGATGTTTATTTTAAATTATATTACAGTTATTCGTTTCGAAATATTCTTCGAAGCTCATTTTTCTCAATTTACGCGGCTTAATATTCTCATATACGAGTCTATCCAACGTTTTAAAGAAACAAATACGGCAAAGTAAATGCGCCGAGGAACACAATCTGTTTTCTCAGCATCAAGGCGTAAATAGCAATTCTACGAGAAAAATTAGCTATTAAGCGTTGGCGAGATTGGTTTTCTAAAGAAATTTGCCACCTGTCGGAAGAATCTTCAAGAAGACATATTTAACGAACTTCTTTTTCTGTCCCTCGTGAATATCTCCTAAGACAACAACGAACAAAACGCTAAGTAAGAAGTTTCAGCTTTCAAACAAGAAAAGGAAATAAGTTATGAATATTAAAAGCGAGCATTTATTATAAAAGACTCTTAAAAATTCAATGCAACTATGTACAAAAAGGAAACCACTTCTTTTATATTCTTTCTAGCCTCTTTTCTTATAACTGTTTTTAACGTTCCCTGTTTTCGAACAACGCCGAACTATCTTAATATTTAACTAACTCTTTATCCTTAAATTCTTCGATCTCTACTTTGCGAGTTAGATTAAGGCAATTTTTTATACATTCGCCGTTCAATCGTTTCTGCAAATTTTCCTATTAATCAAACTTACTATAAATCGACCAAAGCATTCGTATTCTTACCAACAATGGCGTGCTACTCAACTTTTTCTCCTTTATTGAACGAATTATTCAGGCCCACGTTCTTCCCTTTCTTCTGCGCGTATCAGTGCGTGCCACTGGTTCTCGCATGAAAACGTATCGTAGACTCTTGTCAGAAACACGTGCGCACTCCGCAACACAGCTCGACGGAAATGACACAGTAATTAATGGTCACGTATCAATTAGCGGGCGCCTACTATGTGCCGGTTGCCAGTTTTAAATCGGTCCACGCCACGTTGCAAATCTCTCCGCACGCTTCCGTCTCCTTTCCTCTCGTCGGGTTTCGTGCTACGCCCGCATTCACCGGTTCTGAGTTTCCTCTATTAATTACGAAGGGGTCCATCAATTTGACACATTAACGTATTGCCCGCGCAGGTGTTGCGCGAAACCGCGCCGCCATATGCGGCGAAAAATGTTCCCGTGTGCCGGTGACTGAATGCCTTTTGGAAAATGAACGAGAAACTAATCGTCTATCGCCTGGCTCGGCCAGGCCAACTGTATTTTTCCTCGTTTTCATGCGTACAGTTTAGAAACTCTGGCTTTTGTTTCTCACAGATGTATCGTATCTCACATTTATACTGTAAAAGTGAATGTTCAGTTTTGGACCGGGTTTGAGCATTAATTCCAATACAGGTTGTCATATAAAACGGTTTTTAGAGCTTTGAGAAAATCTTTGCGCATAAAATTGAAGCGTGAAAGTGCATGTATCAACAACGATCGTTACGTTTTGTCTTCAAATTTAAGAATCCCTTTAAAGTTAGAAAATGGGATAAAAGGTGTCTCGGAAAGCGTAACAGGCTTGAAATATTACAAGCAACGGGGGTTCTAAGCTACGCTAGATGTTTTCTCTCTTTTCTTTTCTTTTTTCTTAGTGGTAGTTTATAATTCAGAAGAAATTTAATTTAAAAGAAACGAGTAAGTTAGAAATAGGTTACTTCTGACATCGTTAATAAAATCTCGTCTTAGGATAAATTCCAAATATTTCAATTCTTCGAATTTAACAAACGAAATTTTGCAGAGAAATTCTTACACGAACATTCTACGTTCTCTGTTCATGAAGAAGGAAAAGGAGAAGAAAAAGGAAACTTTACGATGGCGGTGTATCACGTAAGAATAACGATTGCGCGATATAAACGAGCAAACGTGGCGAGGAAAGCCGGAGAAAAGGAAGGTGGAAGAGCGAAACTGAAAAGCAACGATGCGACGCAGCTGGCACAGCAACGGAGACCACCGCGTCATTATTTATGGGGTTTACGGGGGTTCGGTCAACCGCAAGGGCAGCTGAAGGCACTGCGCCCTTGAGGACTCCGAGTTCGCAAGTCGGTCTGTTGCCAAGTGTGAACCGAGAAAGCGTTACTGTTTACTATTTCGCCACGAACCATCCTAACCGACCTCCCGAGCATACGTTTGCGTATATTGTTGGCCCGCGGTTGCATTCCCTGGTCCCATCATCTCCCGCTGAAACAATGAGTTGAATAGTGACTGCTTCTCGCAAGGGAAGTTAACGATCACTTGTTTAAGGTAATAGGAACATCAACTATCGTTGTAACCGCTAATGAAGGCACCGAGGTACACAGCCACGTCGATAAATTATATGTTTAATATACAGTGAGTCCTTTGACTTTTATACGCAGTGACTTATGAAAATATTAGGTTGGTGCATATACAATGAAACTTTAATTGTAAAACTAACTTTGTTCAAAACGTCACGCATTTACAAGCGTGTCAAAGGTTTCTATTTATTTCATTATTATTAATTCATTTGTATTAAACAGTTCATTTTGGCGTCTGGCCAACGAGTCTACATTAATAAATTATTATTAATACATATTAAAAAATTATTATCTTAGCAAGTCTATATTAACAAGTATCTCCTTAGCGCGATCTCGCGTTAATCACAGGCATATCGCTTTCCTTCGACACTATTCAGCAGTGTCATTTTGTAAACGATATTGCTTGTAAACAAAGTTGAAGTTGATTAGAATAATGGATAATTAATGGTTTAAAATTTTGTACAAATCGTGCGTTATTATACGGCTGATGAAACTTCCAAATTTTTTGTACGACACGCGTAATGTATTCATAAAAAGATTTCACAATTGACTTTGTAAAATTCCTTACAAATCATTTTCCGATTGTTCCTCGTAGGATAGACAGAAGTCGAGATAAAGACAATATCGAAGATTGATACGTTCCGTAAGTGTCTGTTGTTCAGAAAAGCACGAAGGGTAAAAGTTGGGAAAGAAGCATGTAACAAGGAAACGTTCGAGACGTTTGATACAGATAAGATTGAGCGGAGTAACTATATCTTGTTATTGCTTCCTAAAGAATCCCAGGAACATCGTTAGGAAGCAGACACCACGTAACAGACTTAACGGTCCGCGAAAGTTCCGCTTTATTTGACCAACATGTCTTCTAAGTTTCCCTTCTAAGTTTCCTGCTAACGATTTCTTCCGCGGAGTTCTGAATCTTCTCGTTCTGCAAACAGTCGAATATAATGCCGTTTTTTCTTCCACTTGCAGTCTGTTTCATTAAGATCGTAGCATAAAGTTATACGACTATCTTCCAGCGAACGGTCTTTATCTCTCGCCAATTATAGAAACGACCATGAACCTCCACTTATAAGAGTATTTGCTGAGAATTAGGTAAAGTAGAGTTATTCCAGTAACTGGGTCAGATTTGGCTATGTTTTATTTGAAATGAAAATAATGAATGAAGAACAGAGATAGTTACCTCAACCAAAAGAGTAGATAACCGTATTTGAAAAAAGGTTTGCGCACAAATAAATTCCAAAGTATTATTTGAAGAAATAAATTGATAGTCACAAGTGAGGATCGTAATAACTCACATCCCTTCATTTTATAGAAGAGCAATTTTTAAATACAGATGTACCGTTATTTACATTGTTCTTGTATAATATATAAAGCAGCGATGATCAGAAAGAATAAAATCGTGAGATTCTCTTTATCTGCAATTTTGTGATTGAATTACATCCTGTCAGACATAAGCAAGTATCCAGTTGTATTCGAACGACAGTATGCATATGTATTCGATAAATTTTAATTTATCGAAACATCTAATATATACAAACGAATCACCTTTCATTTCGAACGGGAAATAGAAGAAGTTGGATATCCGTAAAGAGAGAAAGAAATATTCGATGCTGGCATGAACAGGTCTGCCGCCCAATCTATGGAAATAGAGTTTCCCCGGGGATTGTTTGACGAGTCTCGGACCCGGAAACGGCAATAAGATGCTCCGCTCCGTCTTCCACTTTTTCTTTTTTTTTTTTTTTTTTGTTAACTTTCGAGAATCCGCGCGCCACTCACGGACGTAGTTCCTTCGAATTCCTCGAAAAACGAGCCATTCCCCTTTTCGACGTATCTCGCTTAAGCTTGAAATCCGCTTGTTTATACAAACTAAGGTATGGCGAACGTGGACGAGGGTTGAAAAGAGGAGGAGGGGAGGGAGAATGCCGAAGGAGACGAGAGAAATTCTTGCACGGACGCATGGTCCGTACAATTTCACCCCTAACCGGTAAACTTTTCTTTTTAGTCCGACAAGCCTCTTATTGTGAGAGACAATTCTAAGAACTGGTGCTCTTTCCTAACCCTCTGAGTTTCCTCCGCCTACATCCTCGTTCCCACGACCATCCCTTCTGCGTGTGACTCGCGAGCAGCCGTTTCAGACTTCTCCATCCCGTTTTGTTTTCGGCAGGCGCCGACTCATCTTCTTCGTACTACGACCAGATTCGCAGTGTCGTATCTTTTTTCTTCTATTTTTAGTGCTCTCTCGAAACCTGTTACATCGTCCCTTGGAAACTGACGACTTCGACGATCGTGAATTTTTCGATGTTCTTAGGAATCGATGAAAGCGTCGCAGCACCTGTTTTCGGGGATCATTTTGGGTGGCTTGATGCGAGAATGAAGTGTGCAGGATTGTAGCGTAGAATTTCTGGCGAATGGAAGCTTGTTTGTGTGATATGATATGCAATGGAAGCATTCTCAATGAGATGGAATGATAATCTTTATTGAAAATCCAATAAACGGATTATAACCTCCATTGAAATTCGAATTTCATTAAAGTAACCATGTGCAAACAATTCTGAAATCACTGATTTGTCTCTCTTCCGTTTATGTATGAGCTTTTTTCAACCGTTTAAACCATGCGACCTTAGAATTTACATATCACCAATTATAATAACCTGCGATCATAACCACACCTAAAATTCCTCTCAATAGTTAAAAAGGTTGATTTGTCAGTAGTCTATCAACATGCCATAGGTAGTTATTGCAACCATTGAAAGGCAATAAACGCGTTAATAAAACACAAGGTCAACGAAAGAATCGCAAACAGCAATCTCGTCCATTCAAACAACGGTGCAACGCATAAAGCTACAACATTCGGCATTTATTTCGCATTTGATGTTGCAAAAAAACACCAATGCTTTCAAACTGTAGCCGCGTCCAGTAATGCTAATTCTCAATGACCATTTTATCGTTACACGACGCCATCAGTGCTCAGCAAACACTACCTTCGACAGATTGTCAGGATCGCGTTGACGAAACCGATCATTAACCCGTCCCTTCATTGCAATCCCTTCCATTTCACCCTTTCTCTCTCTCTCTCTCTCTCTCTCTCTCTCTTGCTCTCTCTGGCCCGAAGTGACCTCCACGCCAGTCCAGTTTGTTTTACGAGACATTCAGAAGTGTGTAACAGTCGATTTGCATTTATATTAGCGTTCGACGAACCATGAGTCTTGAACTATTGTCCGTACCGCCCTGTCAATTTGAGCGTCACGGGACAAATCTGTTTCTCAGCCATTCCCCTCCCCTCCAAAACTTTCAACTCTCCTGGGGTCTCTGTTTAATCGCACGGAATGATAGCCGAGAGATATGAGAACAGAATGGCGCGACAGAAGCTGCCAGCGTCCATCCGCGGGGAACAGAAGTCAATTGCCGATAGAGAGGGGTATGTGCCAACCCCTTTACGCGCTCCAGGCTTCACGTGCTGTAATTGCTGCGTTTTTACAGCGATTTATTCCTTCTAATCTTCTAGCAAGCAATTCTGACAATTAAACTTGCGTATTTGCACAAATTCATATTTTCATGCACGCAATCAAAACAATGGAACGTAGGTAGACGATCGTTTTACTTATTAAATGACGCAACGAGTACCATTTTATTTAATAGGTTCATTTTCGTATCTCTGTATGTTATATGTATCTCGTGCGTTTTTTCATCTTCCTATAAATTCATAAAAATCCGCAGTATACCGACAATGAAAGATGGCAATGTATCGAAAGTATGTATATAGCGTATATCCAGTGAATTCTTCATCAATAATTAAGAAATTCTGCTTCCCAATATTAGGTTGTACGTATGAATTGGAAGAAAAGATCGTAACTTTTGAGCGATGTCATTGTTATAGAAAGAAACAATTACATTCTGAAAATAGAAAAACTCATCAATTTTTACGCGAGTGTCAAGGGGTTAATTTGCTCAACAGTTACGAGATCCGTTTGTTAAGGGGTGCAGTTAGAAAAATGCGAGGGCTGAGTGTAGCTAGAGGGAAGAGGAAGAAGAAATGAGAAAGGGAAACGACGCGTGAAATACAATCAGTCGCGGGAGCAAGTCGTCGCGTGTTCGAAAAGATTGGTCGGTTTGTAAGTTGGCAGGAATCCGTAACAATGACATTGTGTATTCGTATTAAATCGTCTCCCTTTCGCCGGGTGGATCGAAAGGGGGATGCGACCCGAGCGTGAAAACTCCCGAACGCGTGACGCGATTGTAATGTAATTCGCGAACGAGCGACGTCACCGCGAGCTTCGTAAACCGGTTAGAATTATCAATTAATCGCGCATTCCGCGCCACGAATATCAGGTTACGTGACAAGAATTGATAACGTGACTGTAATATGCTACACAACTAGGAATCTCTGTTTCGTCGTCGGCGCGTTGAAACGTTTCTTGATAGCATACCAGTGCGGAGTACTTTTTATTGAAGTCATTACAAGGCTCCTAGGATACTTTCTATACTATTTTAGAATAATGTATAATAATTACAACGATTATTTACTTATGTCTTTCGAATACGTTTTTTAAAGACCAGAATAAGCCACGATGAAACTAACTCTGATGAATGAAATATACGAGGTTCGACATTATCTCCATGTAAGAATAAGACATGTTTGTATCATCAATGAATTTTCAATGCTTCTTTTTAATTAGCCTTCCATTGTTTAATAGAAATTCATCGTAAAAACACGATGACACTAACTCTGATGAATAAGATATACGAGGTTCGACATTATCTTCGTGTAAGAAAAAAACATGTTTGTATCATCAATGAATTTTCAATGCTTCCTTTTAATTAGCCTTTCATTGTTTAATAGAAATTCATCGTAAAAACACAATTAATACATTTTATCGTTTGATGATCGTAAAGTTCGTTACAGAGCAATTACGAAGCAAGAAAAAGTTTCATTCCGTGTAGGACAGTCCTTAAGAATTGTAGCGAAACAAAGACCGCTGTAACCGTCGTCCTGGGTATCAACAAAACGATGGAAAACAAGCTATAAAAACGAACCGACGACGATAAACATGTAAGTGTATGTAACCGCCAAAAGGTCGAATAATAACAGTCAGCTAACGGTCGACCGAAACGCCTTCGACACAGGCACTCGAAAAGGCGATTATTATATTTCGAGCGTCCAAAGCGAACAGTACGAAGCGAACGGTACGAGGCGAACAGTATACCGCAACTATCCATAATTATGGATCATTGTTACCAATGGACACGTTATCCAATTTTCATCGATAATTTATTTTTGCACACCTAACTCCACCTCAAGTTGGTGATGCCGACGTGATATTAGTCGCGCGTACTTCGCCGTATTTGTAAGATAATTCTATTGACCCTTTCGTTTAAAAACGTTTTAAAATTACACTACCGTTAACCTCCTTATTATTGCTCACTATTACTCGGCTGGAGGAAGGACGTTTAGCTGTGGTTAGTGCTGCGAACACCTCTGGTATACATCAAGCGGGCCAACATCGCGCTATGAACGAAGTATTTGACGACAATAGGTGTTTACGGGAGCAACTCACCGTCTTGAGCATTGGCCATCGCCGTTGATCCAGATCATGCTCCAGGCGACGAAGATTCGTATCTCGGTCGAGCCACGGGAAGTAGTATTAACAAGCAGGCTGGTGTTACTACCATAAGATCTTCGGCTGGAGCGAGGAATTGGCGACGTCCTTGCGCTTGGAACCAGGGAAACGCGAGCGACTGCTCCGTACGACGACGACGATGGCTCTGTTTCTTTCCGCATCTTTGTGACCGACGTATGCTAATCTATTCCTTTGCGTATACCCGCGGAACAAACTGCACGGACTCTCGAATAACGAAGACTACGAATTTCGCCGTGCTGATGTCCCTGGACCTGTGTCTTCGACGAGCTTTTAAGTTTCGTAGTAGCGAACATTGCCAAGCCTATCATCGGCATGCACTTCCTAAGCCACTATGGGTTGTTGGTGGATATTCGAAACCATCGCCTTATCGATCGGACCAACAACCTCTCCGCACGAGGGTACACGTTCGATTCCGAGGCCGTATCCATTAAAACGATTACCTGAGAGTCGAGCTACCATCGGCTTCTTGCTGAATTTCTGGATCTTACGCATCCGCCAATCTTCTGACGAGAGAAAACTCGACACTGTGGGCACATCAAGACCACACCCGTCTGCAACAAAGCACACCTCATCGCCTTCGATCGGCTCAAGCTGGTGAAAGCGGAATTCCAGCTGACGATGGAACAGGCAGTGATGCGGTCATCGAAAAGTCGTTCCGAACAAAGACGGAGGCCTGCGACTTTGCGGCGACACCGCACATCCAAGACTTCGCGCAACGTCTCTACGGTAAGCGAATCTTCTCTAAGATCCACTTCGTTCGTGTTCACCCGATACGGCTTGTTCGAAGCCGTAAACACGATGTTCGAACTGCGAAACACGGCGCTGACGTGTCAAGAATTCATCGACGACATCGCGCGTGGTTTAGATCTCACATACGCGTCGTCGATGATTCCTTGGTTGCCTCGGAAGACGAACGGCAACACCACGAACACCTGCGTACGTTGTTCGAACGATTGAACAATTACTGTGTCGTAATTAAATTCCTGAAATGCGTATTCCGTTAGAGCGACATTTTTAGAATACACTGCAAGTACCGGTACCTGTACAAAACCGCTAGCCGCGCGCGTGCAAGCTATTGTAAACATATCGAAACCCGCGAACGCCAAGGAACTACGAAGGTACCTCGGTATGATCAACTTCTACCGACGTTTCATACCGGGGGCCGCGAATATACTCCAACCAGTCCACCAACGACCTACCTAGAAGGTGTAAAAGAGAGCAATCGCTCATCGAGTGGTCGAAACAAGCCTAAAACGTTTTCCGCCAGTGGCCAACGCAACGATGTTGAAGAGTACACCATATGTACGCCGATCAGTCTCTGTAGTAAATGCATTCGATTTCGCTATAGTGGCGGTCCTGCAACAACGCATGATCGATACATGACAGCCGTTGGCACTCCTTACGAAAGCCTTGACAATCAGAACTTAGATAAGTGTTCATTGCGCCAATTAGGCATTTTGACTATATCGGACAATTCGCGACCAATATTCGATATATTATAAGATTAGACAATGACGTAGCCGATGCTTTATCTCGCATTGGAAGAATAAGCAAATCAGTAGAATCAACCTCACACCACCGCGCAAGAGAATGACACGGAGTTGTGCGACATTGTCAACTTGGGTACAGACGCTTAAGGACTACGAAATATACGTTTTTATCAGGCGACACTGTTCGACCGTATGTATCGAAACTATTTAAATGTATCTCGAAATGTATTTAATTCGCTACGTGGACTTTCCCATCCTGGTATACGCGCTAAGCAAAACCTGGCGACGACTCGTTTCGTTTAACTTTCGATAAAGATGAGTAATAACAATGCATTCCGTGTCAGCGATGTAAAGCCACCACAGGCACGTATCCACACCAATGGAAACATTCGAAACGCTAACAGGACGATTCGGACACATACACGTAGACATTATAGTCGTGCAACAATTCGCAAACATACAGATATTGTCTGAGATGTATCGATCGCTTTTCATACTGATCAAAAGACACTCCCATAGTCGAAATGAAAACATCGAGCGCTGCTTCAGCTTTCCTTTCTACGTGTATAGCTGGTTTTCGCGTACTCTTGAGAATAACGACCAATCAAGGAAGAGTTATACCGGTTGCTCGGCATCGAGCATTTGCGCGCGACGGCCAATCATCCCTCGTCCAACAGGATGGTAGAGCGATTGTATCGACAAATGAATTGCTCATATTTAACAATGCAACAATCAAATATAGCGATATGAGCAATTGGAAATGGATAATCGAATTGCTAACAAGGAGAACTTGAACGCAATGATCGCCGAAATGATTTATCGTACCGGAACAAGCAAACACAGATTACGTGAATCGAGTAAAACAACGAGTCGATAGAAAGAAACCTCATCAAATCGTACGACATGGCACGAGGAAGATCTTCGTTTCTCGTGAGCGCGCGTTATCACCGTATGTATTTTTTTCGGAACGATACCGTCAGAGGCCCGTTACAACCACCTTACAAGGTGGTAGAACGCGGAGACAAAAACTTCACTATACAAGTCAATAATAAAAACACGACCGTCTCAATGGACCGATTAAAACACGTTTTCGTTATACCCGACGATATCGAACAACTTCCGGATGAATATAGTACCGAACCCTGCCGAGCGTTAATCCATCTCGAAATTCGCAGCTGAAAACAATACACCGGATACTCGGGCAGAGGGAAACGTGAGAAACAAGTATTTAGTTACACGCTCAGGCAGGCATGTCCGTTTTCCCGACCGATACCAGGCAGGTTTGGCAGAAGCTAATAAACGAAAATTTTAAAAAGGAAACGTTAACACTGGCGAGGTACTGTAGCGAAATAAAGACCGTTGTAACCGTCGTCTTTATTGCTAGCCAATGATTTATGGCACCGGAACAAGCGAACTCAGATTATGTCAATGGAATAAAAGAAAGAGTCGATACAGGCAAACCTCATCAAATCGTACGACGTGGCATGAGGAAGATCTTCGTTTCTCGTGATCCCGCGTCATCGCTGTACGTAATTTTTCCGGAACGATGCCGTCAGAGGCCCGTTACAGCCACCTTACGACCGTCAATAATAAAAACACGACCGTCTCAATGGACCGATTAAAACACGTTTTCGTTATACCCGACGATATCGAACAACTTCCGAATGAATATAGTACCGAACCCTGCGGAGCGTTAATCTATCTCGAAATTCGCAGCCTATCACTATACTCGGATACAAGTATATTACGCGCTCAGGCGAGCATGTGCGTTTTCCCGGCCGATACCAGGCTGGTTTCGCAAAAGTTAATAAACAAAAAACTGATAAAGGAAACATTTGCACTGGCGAGGGGGCACTGTAGCGAAACAAGGACCGTTGTATGTTGTATCCGTTGTGTCTTGGGTAACAACAAAGACGACGGAAAACAAGCTAGAAAAACGAAGCGTCGACGATAAATACGTAAGAGTATGTAACCATCAAAAAATCGAATAATAACAGTCGATTAACGGCGAAAGGGACGATTATTATATTTCGAGCGTCCAAAGCGAACAGTAATTAGCGAGCAGTATATCTGTGATCATCCATAGCGAATAATAGTCTGCAATAAATGTTATTCAATTTTCATCGATAATTTATTTTTGCACACCTAAATCCACCTGAGGATATTTGTCGGATCGTAAGCAACCGAGGAATCCAGGAGGATGGGCGACGGTTCCAGTAACCGACGGTCTATAAAGCAACGGGAGGATGTAGCTTCGCGTAATTGCGAGGAAACATCCCCTGCCTAACCTTAACTCGACCCGCCTTACCGCGCCTTAAACCAACCCCCAACCATCTTATGCTTCCGTAAGGTGCTACAGTCTTTTTCATGAGTGATATACGAATGTTTCATAAAACGCAGCTTTTCCTCTGACCTACAATTAGCCAGAAATTTAGTTCGAGCAAACTTTTACATGCAAGCAGAAATAATGCTGCATCTGTTATAATTAGACTGCGGATTCTTACACATGTACGAAACGTTTACAGTTGCAAAAATGTACAGAGCGCGCATAATACGTAGAAACATATAAAATATCCAAAGCATAGTATTCGTTATAATATTTGTTTGGTAAAGGAATTCTCTAGATTCCGTTTTTTTAATCATATTCGAAAAAATACAGAGTTGCGTAAATATATCCGCGATTTAATCATAACGCGATAGTTACAATGTTTTAGTACGTAAACGATGAAAGTTGTAACAATTTATGAACGAGCCTGTATTCACGTACGTAGCCAAAGTATACAGATACGTGACTGAGAACATTACTAGCGTTGGTTTGCAATGAGAGTAGTTCTGTCGTGTCGTGCTTCGTAGAAACTAATATCTGGTATGTGATCCCGACGTGCAAACAAAACGAGTCCTCTCTCCAAACCACGTTCTTTATCCAAATTTTAATACGCAAACATGCTATATCAATTAATCTTACTTAATTGCCACGATGAAATATTAAAAGGGGAAAATTCTTTTTGGCGAACAGTATCGCAATTTCATAATTAGATTCTCAATCTTCAACGTACAATATCAAACGTAACTCGACTCCGACACTCGCAGACGTTCAATCGTTGCAATAATTTTACCATGACTGTGGCTGCGTATCTAAACGAGGATCGTTTCTCTTCTTGATAGCAGCTTCTCGGGTGCGCGTAAATAATAAGTGATCGTTTGCACAAGTGCAAGTATCAACCTCAAATCGAGTTCCAAGACAGGAATTATCAAGTTACGTGTTGCATTTTCCACTAAGCGCGCGTTTACCGTGAAGCAGACGCGAAATCGGTTTCAAGGTGCCAAGGCAGAAATAGCAAAACATTTTTCTATCCCCTTATCTGACCGCGTTACCTTACCAACAACTGACGCTTGACGGGTTAATTCTACTTGCAGACTGCCGCGCGATTATCCGGCTTGTTCTTGCTAAGAAATTAAACTGATAGCTGTTTTACGTACACGCGAGAGAACGCCCGCACGGGAAACTTCTTTCTCGCTTCTTCCGTGCGAAGAAAAATCCCATTTAGCTGTATGAATATTCAGCCGCGATAAAGGAAACTCTGTTCAACGTGGCAACGTGCTGGTTCGCGCACGGATTTCGAATTTTTAAGCGTTAGATAGAACGTAAGAAACATGGTTTATCTTCATTTTCTTGAACTTTTTCTTTCCTCCGTGGCTTCTTCTTTCTTACTTTCAGACAGCTGGGATTGTATTAAGGACAGACAAAATTTTCATTTTTAATTGCAATAATAGTAATGTAATAGGAGTTAATTGAACAAGATATAAATTAAAGAGGAGATGAAAAATTAGTGGTCATAGAAAGTGGAGGTAAAAAGGATAAATGAACGTAAGAAACATAGTTCCTCCTTCGTTCTTGAAAGGGCTTTTGCTTTTTAGTCTGCAAAAGGTTGGAACTCTTAATTGGGATAATAGTGTGATAGGAGAAGTAAAAGGTTTAAATTGAGAAGAAAAAATTAGTGGTCAGAAGAATTATTAGAAGTAGGAAGGTTCAGATAAACGTAAGAAGTATGGTTTCTCTCTTCTCCCTTTGCCTTTATTTCTTTCGCTTCGCGTAAGATAGGAATTATGTTAAGGGCATACAGGATTTTCGTTTTTAGTTGAAACAATGACATTATAGAAGCAGCTAAAAGGTTAAATTAACGAGAAAATATAAAATTAATAATCGTAAAAGAGGAAAAGATTTAGACGTTAGGGATGAAAAAACTTCCGTACAAAATCTCTAATCCATCTTTAATTTTCAATTCAATCATCCTTAACTTAATCCTGTTAAACCAAAGGCAACGATGCCTTGCTGCTTTATAAGACAATGAGAAATATCTGACGAACGACAAAAAAACGCAATAAACAATATACAAAACACTGTAGCACTGTCTAACGATACTTGCAATAACTTCGAACCTCCTGAAAAGCATTTAATTAATTTCGCAACGAAATGAGATTTTTTCCAACCGATGTAGGTTTTCCAGTCAGTGCAGTGTATGTATTCATTAATCAATATCTGCAACAATCACTGCACACAATACGTACACAATCTTCTCTACACTCGCATAGGAAATTCCGTCGAGAGTGAAGAAAATAACGAAGAAAATAACACAAAAGAAATAGAGGAAAAAAGTAATAAACGTTTGAAAACGTAGCGAAGGAAAGAAAGAACGAAATCACGCTTCGACGAGGTTGGTAACTCGCAACACGAGGAAAGAAACGCAGCTTAAACGCTTAAGAGCGCGACGTGTAAACGTTAATTATCGTGGCTCGCACGCGAGGCAAGCGACGAGCAATAATTATTTTCGCAACGCGCCACGATTAATTCAAGTGGTTGCGGCGACTGTAGAGGGTGGCGGTGGACAAGCTTAGCACCCCGTCTAGCTCGTACATAAAAGCGGAACGTAGTCACGAGCACTTGGCTTGAATATTACGTACCGCCACGTAGGGCCTTCTCTGTACATCATTATGTACAGTCAGCTAGATTAGTACTTCTTCCTGCGAATTTCCCCTGTTCGCTTATTTCTATACACGGTGGTGTACGTTTATGCTCGGATTTTCCATTTCTTCTTAAAATCTGATACTTTAAAAATGAAATGTCTGTTCGATAAAGAAAAAAAAAAAAAAAACGCTTCATTACGAGAAAAAAGGGCATATGAAAATACTTTTTATAGCGTATATATACTATTTATAGCGTAATATTTTATACAGTTGTACATCTTTCGTAATCTTCACATTTAACTGTCTTACACATGTCCACATGTTGCCCTTATTTTTTTCAATCGCAATTTACAACGTACTATGTACTCGAACAAAGCTGAATCCCTTGATAGAGCGGCGACGGGTTAAGAACGACCCGGTTAGCATTAGGATTCTCCATAACTTAGCGCGACTGGACAATATGGACAATCAAGCTGCTTCACGGTACGTTGACCAGCAACCTCCGAGGGTGGATTCGATGGGACAAGGTGCGGTCAAGACGTGATCGGCAGCCAAAAGAAGCTGCGACAGTTACCGGACCGTCTTTTTCCAGGCGTTACGGAAACCTAGATTAGTCATGGTAGAGTGGGATCGAAAAAGGTGAATCATCGACTCTGTTCGACGTCATCGAACCTGGAGGCGGCTGAAAATCAGGAGGCAGGTAGACGAACACGGTGTTTCGATTCCGAGCACGATCGGTCACCTAAAACGAATTGCACTTACGTCGTACTTCGTTAGGATGACCCGCGAATTTTTAAGATCATTACTGGCTCCGTAGGTGACGATATTTTGTGGAACGGTAGAAATAGAAGAATTCAGAGACGAAGCGTTGAAATGATAAATTAGGCAAACTTTTAATCGTCAATGTATGGAAATAATATGTAAATCGCCTTCTAATGTTTGATAATACCGATGTGGATTCTTAAAGCGACAAGTGCCTGCAGATGTTTATGCAAATTTATGTTGTCGTAAATTTTAATTAAAGGACTGTATTTTATCCGTTAAATATTATTGTGCTTGCGAAAATTATCGATACCTTTTGGACGATTAAAATGATAAATTACCTTCGTAACTCGCTAAGAAGTACAATGACGGCGCTTAAAAGCGACGGTTGACATCCTTTTATCAAGTACGACGGCTCGTTTAGGAACGACGAGAACCGCATGGATGAGCGACGAGGGAGCGCGCAATAAAGGGGTAGTGTCGCGAGATAATTGGAAGCTACGGTTGTCCTAGACGAACGCAAAGACGGGGAAGAGATTCTAATGCAGCTCCCAACGTGTTTCCTGTCTGGCATGTTCACGGTTCCTATCGTTATTGCACAGTCGATTTACACGCCTTCTCGTCGAAAGTTACTTACGAATTGTTAATCTCTTATCTTAAATTACAGACTAACAAATGTCGTTATTCGACAATTTAATTTTCTTTGAATCGAGAACATACCACTATGAATCGATTTTTATCGATTCGCTTGAAGCATTTATTCCAAATCATTTTTCTAGCAAAGATTAATAAGCAAAGTATAATATATCGCTTACTATACAATAAATTATATTACGTCATATTATTATCTAGGTTTTGTTATGGATAAGTGTACTTCGATAAACAAACGATTTTTCCTTGAGTTTTTTCATTATTTAACCATCAGACGAAAGAGTGTTTTATTTCATTTTGTATTAGTTTAAACGCTTTTGCTAATAAACGTTAATATATCTACTCTGGCGATTGCATCAGACGTAGTTTCTAAAAAATAAATAAAGAAAATAATTGGAATGTCTCGTTATATTAAAATGTTTTTGTTTTAAGCAAAATTTATCCAAGAATAGCCACGAAGCTGGTACATTATACGGATAATTGTTGTAATTGATATGCTCGTGTTAACAATTAAATAAACGGAAATGATCTATGCACACTTGGACAAAGCAAATCATACAACATTTTGGCATTCAATCCTTGGATGAATACCGCTTTGATCCATTACATGCATAGTAACAAGTCCATAGAAGTCTCATTACATGTTACAGAGTTCATTGCACATCCCGTAACAAGTTTCCGTCATTACGCTTTCACAGAAAGAGAATATTCGCTCTGCCATGGGTTTCATATCGAAGATAGCACTGGGCTGAAATGCATACTCGTCTGTATTTTTTCTTTCATTTTTCAATGGCCTGACGGCTACTACTCATACGCATTTGTGAAGAACACTTTCTCTCTCTCTCTCTCTCTATCTCTCTCTCTCTCTCTATGATCCATATTCATAGAAAATATTACTTTCATACTTGCAGTGGCAATTTCAGTCCAATTATGTATAGTGATTACTAGACTGCAGATTTTTATTCATATGGTCATTTTATTCATATCATCGCAATTAAGGCAGTAGAACTTGATTGCAACTACGACAATTATAATCCATCGTGTATAGCAACAAATTTATAAAAAAACACAAAGAGACGAAATAGCTTTAGAAAATAATTTTTCTGCGATATTTTACGGTACATAAACTGGCAATTTCAAAGTTCATTTACATTTGAAGGAATCATGCATTTGAGAATTAAAATTTTTGTAGAAATTTCGCCGTAAAAATATCTACTGATCAGAATTTTACAGATCTAATTCTCTTTAGATATCCTAGTCGTTCCAAAAGGATCGATACATTTGTGTCATCAACAAGACGCTCGAAAAATATTCTGCGAGAGTCTAATTTGCTGCTCGCGTTCACTGCGGAGTGGCTCCGCAAATAGGGATGAATGCTCGGTGTGCGTCTCATTCATAGAGCAAAGCGACCAAGTCGTCGCGTCGAGGAGGAACACGAAGAAGGCCAAGTGTAAAAAAAAACGCGCGGTTTCACCGTAAGGACTTTGTCGAGTTAAATGACGTTAAGATCGTGTGAACGACACTGAAACCGACGAACGTAAGAAGGCAGGATGTTTCTAGCCCTGGACGTTTCCACCCTCCTGTCATCTCGTTTACGTGATTGTTCTACACGCCGACGCGTTTATTTCGCTCTATCAATCCGAACGATCGAACAATCGTCGCGCAATGCTTTCCGATCAAACGATTGTTCGAAATAAAACGGTTGTGTCTTTTTGTAGATGAGAAATGAAATGTTTGTAGATTAGAAATAAAAGATTTATGGCGGAAGGAATTTGAAGGAAGAAGAAAGGGTATTGGAATTGAATGTATTCTTTGTCGCAGTTGTCAAATTTTTCTATGACGATCTATTTTGTTTCACTGAAAGGTAAAAATTTCGTGTAATATTGCACATCAACGACGATTCTTCCGCGTTTCTCTCGAATCTTAGAAATTTATTGAGAAAACACGATTAGATACACTTGTATAGAATGGCTACAAAGAGGATTTGAGCGTACTCTTGTTTTCCAATGAAACGTTTGTAATAATACTTGAGTTCGGCAACCGATTTAACGAACGCGTTTCCAGCAACACGCATAATCAAATATCTACTGTAAAATGTCCAACAAAATTATATTATATATATATATAAACTCATCCAAAACGAAACTCCAAAAGTCTCCGACATTCACTTACTTACATTCAAATACTTTAAGGAACAAAGGGAGAGGCAGAGAAAAGAGGGAGAGAATATATGTTTAAAAACAAAGTTCCGAAGTACGTTGGTTGAAGTACCATTGTTTTCCTGGCTGGTTGTTCCCGGCTCGTATTAAAATACGGTAGGGAAGAAAAGAAGGAAGGAGAGTTAGGAATTGGCCATTGATAAAGTTCTCTAGAAGGCAAGCTGAACTGGCAGCAGCAACGAGAATCGATGGAGAAAAGGTACCTCTCCCTTCTTGACCCTTTGCAGACCAATTTTATCGACCGAAGCCGTTAGCCAACTAGCGTTTAATCTGCCAGTGATCATTAAGCTAGGCCACTCGATGCTAAAAATTCTCATAAAGACTTCACTTAGTTCTAAATCACGGACTCTTTTCTCCTCGAGTGTCATTTCACTCGGCCGAGGGAGGGGGAAAAAGGTAATCCTATCGTAATAAAACCGTTCATAATGTTCGACTAAATACTTGGACGGACGCTGGTAATAACTTCCGGTATTAAAATTCTCGCTTTTGTAGGTTAAGCTTCGGTTCGGGTAGTAAAAATCCACTGATGTTCGCTTTTCTAGATATGGATATCGATTTCAGTTATTGAAAGTTAAAGAGACAATCCGTTTTCGCTGGAGTAATGTGATTTTTTATTGATCAGTCGTCAAATTTAAAGATATAGTAACGCTATATTCTGTTTTGTAATCTTCAAGTATTCTTCAACGGACTGTAATTTCCAAATATTCTATCTTTCAAACAACTGGCAATCGGCCACTATTCTGATTCGTCACGCGACACGCGAAGAAATCTTAACGCAGCGTTTAATCTATTGTATTAGAAACTATTTTACGAAATAACAGGATCGCGTGATAGGAAGATTTCCGATAGGAGGGAACGATCGCGACGCTCCAGAGATTGATTTCACGCATTTTGGTAAACGCGGAAAATGGTCGGAAGAGCGAAGTCTAGGCGTGACCTATGGGATTTCATTTAAATGCAGATGATCTTGCGTAAGTGGCATCGCGTCATTCGACTTTAATATCGATGGATATCATTAGTTTGCTCTCGTCGAGGGCTGTTCCATCGTTCGTTCGCCCCCTTTGCTCCTTTCCTTCCTGCTTCTTCGCGATAGATCTGCCAACGTCGTACATCTTCCGCGAATTTTATGCTCGTGAGCATATCCAATGCGAAGCATCCTTAAAAGATTTGCAGGTAATCGGCAACAGAGCTGTGATAGCCATAAGCAGGCTACTAGCTTCAAAATTAATTTATTCGTTTGCATGTTATGATTACGCATTTGTAAAATCAGTCGCTTTTAAAATTAAATTATCATTATTTTTTTAATTCGCTTTGGCATTTGTCATTCACGTCATTTCCTTGTTATAAATAAACTTATGAAAGTAAATCATGAAAATTGGATATTATATTATATTGTATATATTATATTATCTTAGCAACGTAATTGAGAAATTAGCGAAATGTGGAGTCGATCGTTTTCGCTTTTATATATTGTATATTATATCAAGTAACAATACCGAACTTCAGTGATTAAGCAGAAAAGCATTAAACGAAAGTAAACTTATGGAAAGCATGAAATTGTCAAATTATTTATCTTGCTACCGGACATTCTTAATCGCGTGTTAAATTATATACGGTTAATTCAGTAGCACTGTAAGACTCTACTATAGTATCTGAAGCACCGCAGATCGATCAATGCATTTGGAATAAAGCTCGTAACGAGGAACTGCCATTACCATGGAAGAGATTCAACGTGGAATGGCGGACAACTCGCATAATGGAATACTTTTATCAACGCGGCCACGCTGCTTAATTATTCAAGATGGATCACGCGCGTTAACCAACCGTCGATTGTATGACGACCATACGTTAGTTTCTGCTGAAATTCGTTGCAAATTCGGTTTTTCCGGTAAAAATACCCTTTTCTTCCGTAATTTATTCAGTGCGATTCGAACGTTATAAATTTTCATCGGAGAACGACAATGACGAATATAAATTACAAATTGGACGTTTATTTTATATTTTCGTTTAAAACTTTGGATTGGAATTATATATATATATATATATATATTGGAATTACAATTAGAATCATTTGTATCGTTTGAGAAATATCGAGGTTTCTACGTAATTAATGATTTATGGAAGAATATCGTAAGAAGTTAAGTTGATCGTGGATTTCGCAGAATTAATTCAATTATTATTTAATACAGATATTTAATTTTTAGCCTCATGCTTGGCATTTAAACGTTTAAAAATAATAATGATATAATAAGATTAATTCTTATTAAAATGTAAACTGCAAGTTTTCATACAAAATTCTATTCTGTTCTAATTTTCATAGATAAGAATGTGTTGCGTAACGTATTAAAAAGAAAATAGAGTTTCGAAAATTTCATTTTCTTGAATACAGTGGCACAGCAATATGTAACAATTCTAGTAGAATTTTTGAAAGAAACATAGTGGATTGAAGCAGACCAGATCAATCACAAATTTGACACGTCAGACATCCAGTTGGCGCCATTTATTATGACCCTTGGCTTATATACTATGAAATCCACTAAAAGGGTGGTTAATGACGTGTAACCATCCTCAAACGTGATGAAACCAACCCTTGAATACTCTTCATCTTGTAATCAATCAAACTTTTCTTATTTTTTATTCACCGAGATGACATATAATCGTCCTCTAACAGCAACGTTTGAAATTCTTTCATGAATCTGACACGATTCTCACAATTTTTCAGTCAACTTTGTCAAACCAATAGAATATTCGAAAGAACGTAGCAAACACAATTGACATTGAAGCAGATGGAAATTATTATAAATATTATCGTTTTTTACTTTACAGAGTGGTACAACAAAGAGAGATGTATTACAAAAGTACGCGAGAAATACGAATAACATTGACAGAAGATGATTTATCTGCGTCATATTTCTATTTTTTTTTTTTAATTATTTTATACAATAATAAATTAATAAACGATATTTCATCTTTCCAGCAACGATTTAATAAATCTTTCACCGTAAATTTCAGCACTTTGCGGATCGGACCGAGTGAATTTATGTTTCTACGCAACACTGTGCGGTATAGTTTCTCGCCTGGACCTGTTATTTATAGGCGTAATTTATTGTATTTTACACGTTCAATGGAAACATACGCCTCGACACCATTATATTTATATAACAGAATTTTAACGAACCAATTTATTTTGTACCAAGTGTACGAAAGAACGTTAAAATCTAACTTTTATTCACGTATAAAATGTTGGTATGCCTTTTCCTGTCTAATATCTTCTGCTCTAACGTAATCTTTCCAAACAACCATCGAATTCTAACTCGATCGACAAATCAACCATAGCTCATTTCCTGCTACAGTGTTATAACACATAATCGCTCAAAAACTGTAAATTTTTATTTATCTCGTTGTCGCAACAAATGAGCGACGTGCGTTATCCAAATACGTACGTATTAATTTTTAGTGATCACTCAATTACAGTTAGTTTCTCACGATCGATCTTCTTACGGAAACCACGTCTAGGAGCTGTGTATCGGCCGAACGGAAGTGCAGGCAAAACTGATACATAGTCAAAGGAAACGTAAGCCAGTGATGCGCTGAGAACACGAGAAGTCTGAACCTGACCATCATGCGAACCGGGGTTTAGGCTTAACCCAATTGAGGCGAAACGGCCACGATACAGTGTCTGTTGCTGTTGCAACAGAGCTCCGTAAATAACTGTGTTTCCTGACTTGCAGGACATCAGCAGCGTGGACCCCTTTGCCCTAACCTAGTCGAAATTTATCGTTTCCCAGTTGAACGAGAAATTATTCCTGGCAGACTCAACCGTCACTCGAGACTAGTTTACATAAAGATCCAACGGAAACTGAACACGTGTAAACAAACGCATCGAGCGACACGCAATTTGATTTAAACAAACATCGGCTGTGACTCTCGCAAAACCAAGCTTCGAATATACCGAAGTGCGACCAAAACAGTCGCGTATAAATAAATACAACGGCAATAGAATAGCAATGAGTTACTTCATTTGCTTCTTCGAACGTTGTTTGAGCAACTTTTACCAATTATTTGGCTACGTCGATATTGGAATATTAATTACTCCTAAACTGCGATATTTACGCAATTTAATATTTTACAAATATTTTTAAATAAACTTAGATAGTAATTTATTTGATTTATTAAATATTACCACGAGTATACTACTTTAGATATTTGATATATTTTTGCATTTGATGCGCGTTTTGTGCACTTTTCTACCTTTAAACTTCCTATAATTATTTTCAACAAATAGCTTTTTCTTTTTATTACGTATAAAGAGAAATAGAGTATTTTAAATTACGTTACAAGCGATTATGGAGAGAAAAAGTGACACAGGATATTAATTTTATATTACAGAAAGTGTGTAACTAGTTTGATGGTAGGAAAAAATATTCATGGAAGCTGGTTGCGCATCTAGGAACGTGGTAGGAACGTAGCAGGGTGCCTAAAATTCAGACGATCTATCACCGGCTGACGTCACCATCCTATAGGAACGACAAGGGGTATCCCAATGCAAACTACCCCACCATTCGGATGATATATCCATCGGCACCTGTTAGACGACAGCGTCTGAACGCGTCCCGGCGCCACTCTCGTACTCTCGCGTGGATGCACGACTTAAGCCTTCTTACCATGAATTATCGAGTGCCGTTCGGTGGAAAGTTAAGATCCCTCGCTCTCCAACGTCACGGTTACGATCTTTACGATATGATATCATCTATTATCCACCGTTTTTAATCGAAAACCAAACTAAGATTACATACAATGATTAAAAAAACATATAAATTTAACTTAAGATGCAAATGAAGTGACAAATTTACGATAAGACAAGCTTGAAAATAAAATCGATGCGAGAAACAAATTGTTTTTCAACTTCCGAATCGCCCATGAAATTTCAATTCCTAGGCCACCGTGAGCCACGTAAGAACGGCAAGAACTACAGAGAGAAACAAGACGGTACGAAGACACGTTGAACGAAAACGAGTTTGGAACTGCGAAAATTTTTGTCGCTAGTTCTTCCAATAATCTACGTGCTCGAAAAGGAAAGAAGAGGAAAAAGTTGAAATAGGCGCGTAGAGGAAGGGCTGAATTTTCGCTGGCGAAGCCTCGAAAGCAGGCATAGACCGAGCCAGAGATAGAAATAGCTCTTCGGGATTCTCAGACAGCCCGAATCAATGCAAACAACTGGATATTGCTGGCAATATCAGTTTCCTTAGAGCGGCGCGCCGCTCAACTGCGAAACGCGCCCAGACGACGACTACGGCGCTGAAGGTGGATCGGTTCTGAGCGAACAAAGCGGACGAAGCATGGGGGAAGGAAGAAACGTGCACCCCAAGCCGGGCGAAAGTTTGTCTTACCTTCTCTCTATCGTTCCTCCTCCCAATCGATCCTCTCGTAAACCATTCCGGAATCCTCACCAGCCTTCCGCGACGCGTGACTCTGAAAACTCTCTCCTACTGCCGACGACCGCGCGATTTATTCAGAGGTGATTGTCATCAGCTCGTGTCTCTAGCATTGAATCGTCGATTGTAGATCCTGTTTGTTACAGAGATATTAGCTCGTCATTACATACACGATCTTTATTCGTATAACGTAATATTATGGTGATAGAAAAATAATTGAAACAATTTATACTGTTTATTCCATCTGTATTATCATTTCTGATTTAGAATGACAAACTTTTGTTTAGAGTAATTTAACTTCGATAAGAAAAGAAACGTCACTTAATATCCGAACGCACGATCTTTCCAGGATATGAAACGAGAACTTTTGAAATTGTCGATTGATATACGTGAAACTGATAGAAAAATAGCTTGAACGATTTAGAATACGTTGTCGCGTTATTACGCTATCACCATGTTAATTACGATGATCGTTATATAGAAAAACGTCCTTGCGTCTTCTCAGAAATAAAAAAAAATGCGAAAGAAATGGATAGAGTTCTTAAATTACTAGTTTGTGAATCTCTAACACATGAATTGGTAATTTGAAAGGATGTTATTACGATATAAAGAGAAGGACCGTGCTCTTAATGGCTAACATAAAAGGCCCTAATATAGAACGATTTTAACCATAAAGTTTGTGGATCATTCGGTTCACGGGATGGGGCCTTGAATTTGATGCATTTAGTTAATGAACTCTGGGACCGTTTAATTGTCAGGACCCAGCACGTAATTGATGTATGGTGGATCAGATCAATTTAACGGGATCTTGATGTCAAAGGTACGTTTGACTATCGAAATCTGGAGCGTTAAATTTGATGCTTTCAGTCACGGGTTGCGTTAATTTAAAGCCTGATTGCTTGCTTTCTCTTACTAGCGATTCAATGCTACTGGAGTATGACTGAATAGTCAATCAGAATCGATACACTCGAACTTCTACGTATTTTTCTTTTTTGTTTCTAACCGTTTCAGAAATACTGCCAGCGCAATTATCTATTACGCATTTTTGTGTATATATATATATATATATATATATTAATTTTTAATGAAATCAAATTTCGAAAAATACTACATAAAAGTAAATTGTTAAATTTTGTACCACACTTTCGACAAATTTAGTTATTTTCATTCTCAAAAACAGTTTATCGTTGAAGGAATTAATTCTAATTTCTTAATTTATCGTGTCTTTATTTAACATATTAACATAAAAATCGTGCATTTACGAGAGATTATGTTTTAATTACACTTGCATTTAACGCGTAATTATCGTAATAATGAAAAGCTAATCGTGATAGAAGTTGGAACTCTCTAATTAAGTAAAGTTTCTATCTGACAATTTGATTCCATTGAATAGAATCAGCGCTCGAAGCATTGTTCCATAAGTCGATGACAGAAAGGGACTAGCAAAGAGAATATAAAGGGATTTAATGAGCATCTCATGAATTTATCAGGAAGCCTGTCTATAATCATAGACTCGAGCGCAGATAGACTTTCTGCTACGTTACATCTGCATCCCTTATATTTATTTCATGATGTAATCCTATCGACGTACGACCTTTCAATCTTTTTATTCCACTTGCGCTTCTTCTTCGTTGCATTTCATCGGGTTCATTTATACGATAACGAATCTTTTCTAATAATTAAAATTATGCAAACCAACGACATATTTTATTCGTTGATCGTACCTAAACCTATTTAATTAAACATGTATAAAGCCAGTTTATGTAAGTTAAAGAAACATGTTAAATAAATTCCTAAATTTTTAATCAAAACTACCAGCTACCTGAATAAGTCTTAAAAACTCCTAATTTATTAAACATATAAATTTCAATCTTTTTTTTCCTTTTCCTCTTATAAAAGCAGGTTAAACACAGTTTAATAAATATTAAAAAATGGATTTCGTAAGGTGAAAAATTCGGAAATTTCGCGGTATACACGGGGATTAATCACTGACAGCGTTCAAGCTGGAACCTTTATCAAGTAAGTTTAAACAAAGCAAAACAATTTATTTCGGAAGCTTGACAAACGGCCTTACATACATTACTTTTCGTTTCGCTTTAACTCCGAATCCCGGGGCTAATGCATCGTCTGCTGTCACAGGGTTAGCATAATGTGCTTAGCAACCCCAGCATCACACCACGGTCACCTAACGAACAAGTCCTGTACAAGAGCCAGCACTTAATGTCTCCGTATGTGGAGCGAATTCTCACGTTGAGGGCTCGATATTTTTCTCACACATCCTGTACACCATCGATTCTTCCTAAATACTACCGCTTCCGACATTTACATTATCCCCTACAAATAATCCTTAGGCAGATGATCGTTCGGAAGATAACACGGTTTACTATACTTTTATTCAGGAGAAAAAGAAAAGTATAAATATACTTGTTACTTCTAAAATTATTAAAACAACAGATCTAATATTACGTTAATATCTTCCAACAATAAAATGAATATATTGATAATTTCATTCCAGCACTTTTTTTACTAAAAGTTCATATCTTTTCAATTTGTTTTTGGAATATATCGATATACCGAATAATTTATACTTGATTTTATATTATACCTTCTTTATAGGAATATCTTCATAAATTTCTCATAAACATTCAAATTTCCACAATATAATTCAACAGGTATGTTAAATCGTTATGTTAAAATACACGCAAAATAAGGAATGTTACAGAACTGGGTTAGGAGAGTGTAGAGAACGACATAAGTTACCTTAACAAGATGTAAATTCATTAAGTATCGAATATAGTTGGTTGAAGTTCGATAGGCATTCACCGATATGTCAGAAATTGAATTTTGTTATCGTTAATTTCAGAAACTTGGTAACTTGAAAATAACCTAATTGTAGGGAGAACCATAAGCTTTTGACGTACTTATTAATTAGCGTTGAACAGCTCCTATGTAAGTAAATTGCGAATCATCAGCGGTTTGGTAGAAGAGGCTCTCCAAAAATCTTCTCCCTTCGCTTGTTCCTAGAAACAGATTAAATTCTCGTTTACTATAATCACGAGTTTAACCGTTAATTATAATAAGATTGAAATTTTCGGGGTAGAAAAATCAACCGTGTAATCATAAACGTTTCAAATCCATTAAATATACCAGAACAAATATTCACGAAGGGAAATTACGAATTAAAAATATTTTAAATCAACAGACTTATTGTACTTAGTGCAATTTTTCGATGTAATAAAAAAATTATTTAAAAAGAACTAAACACCCACTTTCACACAAACGCATTGATACTTACATGTCGATATAAAATGATTTCGAATTTCCTCGGTATACTGTACAATTTTATGATACATAGTAAAACTCTATGTCTATATTAATAGCTGCATAAAATACAAGTAACTATCCAACAGCGTTAAACATTCGCGAAAAATTGAATTTTCTATTTAGATAATTACCTTTATGAGTCAAACGTTAATAAATGCAGAAACGAGACAAATAATTTGAATTTGAATTCTGGAGAGGTGCGGGTGCCTGTAAGAGAAACGCGTCTTATCTATTAACCAGTGGATTCGATGAACCGGAATATCACGGACCGAAGAGGGTAAATAGGGGTACGCTTTGACATCGTCTCGCGATCGCTAAAAATCAGAATCAGGAACCTCGGTACCAGCGTGTTCAAGGGGAAACCTCGGCGATTATACCGGTAATTGCGTTCCGTCCTTAGATCACGTCGACAATCCGGCTGAGAGCCGAGCCAAGGAACAGGGAGGCCTACAGCTTGTAACGCGAAAGCTTTTGATGTACAGGCGGTGAAAATGATGTGATAATTCCAGGAAACAGACCTACCGCCTTAAGATATCGCTTTGTCGTGATATGCCGACAGCTTAAAGAGATAATGATCGTTTTATGCTTAACGAGACGCTTGCAAACAGAACTTTGTTCGTATACTGCAACTCTGTTAACAGAGATTCAAGAAAACAAACAAAACAGCAAGCGATGAGGTTAAATCAAATTATAAGCAAAGACGTTTATATCGAGAAGTAGCTATATTTTAATATCGATGAATATATTAAAAATCTTTAAATCGTTATCCTCGCAATAACAAGTAAATTGGCATATCGATAAGGATCGATTTAAATGAAACGTATGTTCGAAGTTAGATTCCAGTTGATTGCAAAATATCGACGTGCCGTTCGACGTACGACGGACGAAGGCCAGACAGCGCAATAATTGGTTCGTCCACTTAACACCAGCCCACTGTCCAGTGAATGTATTCGTTGAGATTACGCGAAATGGTTGTAAATGCCAAGAGAACTCCGGTCTGCTGGGGCGACCCTTGCCTCACCCCCGACAAGGGCGAGGCACTATCTCGCAACTGCAGTTACAACTGCACAAAGGTTAATGCATGCCATTGTCGCTGCCAGACCGACAGAACTATTGCGCTTTTGGTGGACGCTGGACAGACGCATTCAAACGAGTCGCTACGAACCTAAGCTTATTCATACACGTGTATCTTCCACCCCTGATTCGCTTGATTTCGCCGAAATCAGCAGTTCCGACTTCGATCTTTTGTTTCTCTATAGAAAATTTAATGGCCACTTTTCTTTATATAATATGGATATTGGGAAATTTGGAAATTTCGAGAAACATTATGGTGATAGTAGAAATAAGGAAATTTTTATTCTTTGCTTTCTATTGTTCTTCTTTTTTTTAGAATATGGAATTTAAAAATACATTTCTCGTACTGTGATAATTATATTCATAGTAAAGATAAAAAGAAAAGATAAAGAAAGAGAAGCAGTTCCGACTTCGATCTTTCGTTTCTGCATAGAAAATTTAATGGCCACTTTTCTTTATATAATATGGATATTAGGAAATTGGAAAATTTCGAGAAACATTATGGTGATAGTAGAAATAAGGAAATTTTTATTCTTTGCTTTCTATTGTTCTTCTTTTTTTAGTATATGGGATTTAAAAATACATTTCTCGTACTCTGATAATTATATTCATAGTAAAGATATAGAAATAGTGAAATACACTATTGCTACATCTTTAAATAATGAACTTCGATTTATAGACTGGTGAGTCTATAAAAAGGTAACAAGTATTCCTTCCAAATAGGCACTAGTTCATCGTGAATTTTTACACTTGGATAAAACATACATACTGTTGCTACGAATCGACGAAAGTACCTGTATACTCGTAAACAGCTGTGTATACATAGCAAGTTCTATTTCACGCTCAATTTATATGCGCGATTCGAGACAAAGAGGAATATGGAAAATTGCTTAAGCGTTTTAAACGTTCGATTTGATGGAATCCTTTGTAAAAGCGGCGCTTTTAAATGGGAACCGTCGCTCCCTGATCCTCTTATTTTGCTCACGGTTATTGTTCCTCGTTAAAAACACCGTAACCGCTAAAGCAGTCGACATAAAAGCGTTGTACGAATAATAGTAACTACTCTATGGCTCGTCTACGTTGCACGATGAAGGGTGATAAAGTGAAACGAGACTCATCACGCGAATGGAAGAGGCACACCACCTGTCAGCAGAATCAAAATCACGCTGGATCAAAGCGCATTGAACACGGATTGTGTGCATTCTACCAGATAAAGAGAGTGTTTTCCTGTTGGCGAATCAGAACGCAAATTATGTAGCCATGCCGGAAAAAAGAGGACTACAAGTCAGAAACTGATGGAAGAAACGAGAGGAGATACAACGAAGGGAGAGTGGTTGATAGCGATGGGATCAAGTTCGATATGTACGGTGGAATCTTCATTGTCGACCATAGCACAACAATAGCCGCGTCTAAGATACACCATTGATTTTGAAAATGTTTCGTGTTACTTAAGGTTTAGAAAAAGAAAGACATTTTCTCATAAGTAACTCCTGGAATTCTATTGATACATCATAGAAAAAAATTATATTAAAAAGACGAATACTTTGGTTCGTAATTAGAAGATATTTCTTAATTACTTAATAAGCATAGACGGAAATAGATTCTCTTTAGAACAATCGATTGTCTTAATTCTAGACCTTCGTGAACTCATACTATGATATCTTGTAAAGTATATATCGTACATCTATTTTCATTCTCAAGGGATTAGCGATAACATCTAAATATATTAAAACGTTCAAATGTATTACGAGTTGTAACGCTTGTAATTTGTCAATGTTTCCATCTGTTTGCAACGTGTTTGAGGTCATCAATAGTAGAGAGAAAAGGCTAAGTCGATTTTAATTTAACAGGATGACAAATTAAAAGGCATCAATTTGGAGGGCAAAACGCTGCAGGAGATTAACAGTTGCTTCTCAAGGATCGGGAAATATAAGGGGAACAAGAAGGAAGAAGCTAACCCTTCGATCAAAACTACCAATCGCATATCCTATTCCCTCCGTTCGGAATTTCCGAAGGGAATCTTTCCCAGAGGGTGAACAGACTCGCCTAAAAAATTCGCGGACCCCACATTTTCAGCGGATTGATCAATTAACGATAATTACACTGGCCTATGTTTGCTGAGGAACGTCCATCTCTGCTCGTGGCAGTGGAAACTTTGAATTGATCTTGCCGTCGATGATTTTTTAATTTTGTTACCTTACGTTTTACTTTTATTCTGAATTAAGAAAATGAGAAACGTTAATTTAAAAAAGAAGAGGAAGAATTAATATGATAGTTATAAATCAAAACGAAGATAAATTCTGAAATAAAATACTAATGTACTGCAAAATAACCAAGGTCAAAGAGATTCAAAGTACCTCAATAATAAAAGAACAAGAGATAATATTACATTTAAAACTCTAAATTTCGCTTTTAACACCCTCGTCACTATATGTTCTGCATTTTATCGTGTCAGCGTATGTTTTCAGCATTAAATGTTCGAATACTGAGTCACTATATATCCAGTGCTATCAACACAAACAACGTATCGCCATTCAAAATAGCTGTACCATGTGTTCATAAATTGCAGCGAAATAAAAATCGCTCCATTCACTCGACCATTACTTTTATCCAGAAATTTTCAAATTTTCACCGCGTGTCGTTTCGATCGAGCCACTGAAAGCAGTCGACGGGTCACATTATCTGACCCGCGTCAATTTTTCGGAAAATCGGTCTCCTGCGGAATATTCCGACTGCGGGTCTATTATCAAAATTGATCGTCCCATGGCAGGATTGTCCAATCGTACAATACTAGTTCCTATTGAAGCATCTGGACCTCTAACAGAGGGCAAAACGATTGGTATCGAGTCGCATTGTTCGATAATGGCGGCATCCCATAAGCTACGAGCAACTTGAGATGAGATTTCCTACAAAATCGGCTGATTTCTCAGGATAAACCGATTTTTTTCAAATTTTATGAAAGATTTGCGTTCAATTTTCGCTGCCCTACGTGTGTATTTAATAGCGTCATTTTTTCTCTTCTTTCGTCTTTCTCAGCGAGCGCATTCAATTCATACGCTGTTCATCGAGCAGTGAGCTGCGATGGACGGAAGTACGCGATGAAACGAAACTGGAAATTTACAAAAATTTCACGTTACTCTACGTATATATATATATAATATAAATAGCCGATAAAGCGACCATCTAAAAACATAATTTTCTACAGACGTACACGTTTCACGCTTATGGAAAATACGAATGCTGTATTCGAAAGCATACGTCCACACTCATGGAAAATCGCACTTTTACAAAAGCTTGTAAAGTCGTGGCCTATGAGCAGCTCTCTTCTCATCGCAAAATTGTCCAACGAAGAACGAGACTAGTATTGGCTTTCGCCAATAACCCTCGAGCGAAATGATACTGCTGATCCAGCTATGCTTCCGAAAACACTTGGCTTGGATATTAGTATTGCTGGACCGCGGTTGAAAGGAGGATAACCGGGTATAAAGAGGAACACGAGGATAGAAAAGTAATGAGGCCAGTAATAGGTTCTTCGCGCGACGATAATGCGCCTCGATTTCTGTTACGATCGACCACTGAATTGGAAGAATCCTGCTTGACATACTACGATAACCTGATTTTGATTCAATCAGTGCGGAATACGGAGGAAGAGGAGAAGAGGATTTTCTAAGAGAATGGAAGAGATTGTTGCAGATAATTGCGGTAATTGATTTGTGAGTATTTGTTCTTTGTGGAATATTTTCTCCGTTTCTTTTGTTTTATTTTTATGAGAAGGGGCGGGTATTGTTATGCTTTTGCACGAAGAAAATTCTACCCGGAGTTAAACTAATTAATTTTCGAAAATATCCGTGTTATTTTCCAGATACGTTACTTTATTTCAGCCATTTCGTAGGTACTTAAGCTTAATAAACGCGTGCGTGCGGCGCGAGAAGTCATTCATCAAGGGGCAACGAAGCGTTTTACAAGGAAAAACTGTTGGAGTCTTTGCAGATTATTTAAAGGGAGTGGAAGACTCTTTGGACAACATTTTCTCTCGTTTCCAGCAATTAGCAGCCTTGACGCCAACTCATTAGCGGTTTATAAGGAAGTGAGCACATATAAAAGTTACTTACGCTTTACTTTGAGCCCCTCGTTTCACGGGGAAGAGCCAGCATCGTACAGTCGTACAAAGAATTTAAGTGAAGCTAATTTTCAGGAAAGCTGTTACACTTCCGGCCTATTTCAGGCCACATTATTAACTTAAGTACAGCACTGTTTTCTTCTGTGCATTTTCCACGAGCTTCCCCCACGCTCTCCTCTCCCCTTCCCTCTTTATTACTGTATCTTACTGAACTACCTCCTTTCCTATTTAACTTCGATGGCTCTTCGAGTTTTCTTCAATCTTAACTTTCTCTCCTGGATCGCGTGTATTCTGTAATCTAATGTTAAAGCTGGAAATTTGTTAATGAAGACAGATCGAAAATAAATTCGGAAATATAAATCTTTTTCCCCAAGACGAAGACAAACGATAAGACATGTTCAAAGTGTTCTCAATGGACGTTTGAAAATTCTGGAAACAATTAACGGTTTAAAATTCGACCAGGTCTCTGTGATCAATTAATTAAACAGAAGTTTCAACGAGGCAAATATAAAATTACCATGCGATAAAGTTCGGGGGCAGGCGTGGCGCGAAAGACGAACTTTTAATCGCCTGGTCGGGAAAACTATCTCGTGTTTCACGTTCAAATTAGGCCACGTTAAAGGGAAGTGACAATCTGGTGTCAGACAGGTGAAGCTGCCCCACGAAGACTGGTCGCTAATTATTTCCGAATTAACGGCACATTAGTCTTGTGTCCCCATTACGACGTAGTTCGGACAGCATCCTGAAGCTTGGATTAACGTGAATGCAGGATTACCGAGGACAGAAATTAAACCCGATGTCGCTGTTAAATAGTTTCCACTCAGCTACCAAGTGACGGTAATGATCGTAAATTAATCGATCATTCCTACGTACGCGCGAATCGATAGCGATTTTATTCGCACAGACGAAACTTATCAAAAGTATTTCTATACTTTAAGATTAATTTTCCTTCGACAAAAATTCCATAAATTCGTGTATTGATAAACTGTCTTTGATTTGTGAAATTGACGTTTGAGATAACGTTTTTCGAATATCAGACATTTTAGTAAGAATTGTTTCGTGATACCTTCAGAATCAGAACGGAGTTATTCGAAACGATCATCGTATAGAAGGTAGTTGTAGTAACTGTTTGAACACGTTGACTGCTGATGACATCATGACGCGTCATGAACTGATTGCTATCGTTGAGAAGCAAATGACCGACATGTATAGCAACTAAGTAAATCCAATCAAAAATTTCGTAAATTCTTTAAAAGCGTCGTTAGAGTAACACCAAATAGAAGCCGAGTGTGTAGTAATTCTTTGTTACAGGAGTTTCCTTAAGAAGGAAGCAAAAGAAGCCTAAAGTAGAAGAAAAAAAGAAGAAGGAAGAATGTAACAAGAGGCGAGAGAGTTCTATACAGAGAGAAGGCACGGAATTATATTTTTGATACGACGCAGAAGTTTCTCTCAGGGGATAGTAAGGAGAACGCATTTAACGTTTACGTCGTCGATAAGAAAAATCTCGTCGGGGGTGGTCTCGCAGTTGTAGGAACCCTCTTGCCGGTACTTTCGATGTCGAGGTGCTTCGTTAATTCGCCTTCAAGCTTGGAAATAATTTCCAGGCGGAGAATTTCATCAGGACGAGGGTAAAGTAGCCCTTGTAACGTCTGCCAGCCAGCTTAACACTCGTTTAAGTGTGCACGTATACGTACGGGACAGCGGTTTTAGTCGTCGCTGACGAAATATTACTTTCGTTATTGTCTGTCTCAGAGCGGTAGCAACAACCGGTACGAAGGGTTCTTCTCCCCTGTGAACTGTTTTAATTAATCCGCGTCGAATTAACGGTTAAAGCATCACGAACTCGACAGACCTGGACTACCGTTCTCCTATCTCGTCGTGTAATCCTCTTACTTTATAGGATTCGTTATTGTACATACCTCGTTGACTATGATGCTCGAAAACCTTTCGCCGTTTATTTGTGACCGATTCCTCGAACCTTCCCGCTACTGATTTTTCATTTTATCGTACGAACGATTGAAATCGATTCGATTGAAACGATTGATATTCCATGCACAAACGTAGGACGTCCTATGCAATTGAAACGAGACGTATCGTCTTTATATTTGGTATTCTCATGATGTACAATAAAAGGGAAACGTTATACGATGCTTTGCTGTAAAAGCTCTATTACAAAGGAATAAATAAATAAGAATTCACATTGTACGCAACAATGAATTCTTTTCCCTTGTTCCCTTTCCTTGGTATTCTAATTCTATTAGAATAATTTCAATTTTCGCAGGAATCTTACGTGCGGTTAGCGTGGCAAGTGCAAAGAAACGCACAAGGTGCTTTTACTCTCCTATTCTGTGAAATCCGAAGCGTGTCGAGACATTAGTAACCCAGCACAAACACAGAAGAGAGACAGGTTTCTATGCGCCACAAAGCGCATCGTTTGTCGATTTCTCCTTCTCTCTCGGCGCTCAAACGTAAATTAAAAACACCCTGGCCCTTCCTCCAGCGTTTAATGAACGAACGACAAAAGAGCAGCCGTTGAAACGCGGCGCAAAGGCAGAGTTCCGACAAAAATTAATATCACCCTCTTCGCCGCCGACGCTTGTTACGCGAGCACGCGCACCACTTCCTACAAAAAGCATGTGTAACGCATCTAAAAGTGTAGATTCGTGGCTCGTTGCTGGCGAAAGTTTCGACCATTCTTTCGGTAACTTGATTTTCGATCCGACTGAGCGCACGCTATAGCAAAATAAGGTTGTTTCAGTCGTCTGAGCTTCGAAATCTTAGAATGTAATCTCGAAGTTTGCATGAAACAATCAAACTGGTTGTATCTATATCATAAGGTACCAGTAGTCTTTAATATGGTAACGAAAGAATGAGAAATATCGTGTACTTACCACGCCCAGCGCAAAAACAATATCAAAGACGATAAAACCATGAGGATATCAAACCAATAAAATGATTAGAATAATCATGTGGTAGGGTTATTTGAGACAGCCAGCGTATCCTTCTAACTTAAACAAGTCCATCTTACTATGTACCATGAAATTTAAAAAAATTTTCGCTGAAAAATATTTCATAATTTAATAGCACGCGACTAACACATTCTCGGTCGGATGGCGCGCGACCGCGAAAGTTATGGACACGCCAAGGTTCAAAGTGTTCCCTCCGGGCTCGGAGTTCCGCAAAAAATATTGCCGACAAAGAAACGTGGCGCGATATCGTTGTTTTAAATGGTAATGGTAATTGTTTCCTGGACTCTTCGGAATTTCTTGCAGATATGTGTATGTGTATGTATCGTATATTGTGAAACGTATTGATTTTATGCAATAACTTTCGAATTGTTTCAATAACCATCTAATCATCGAACAAACCAAAATGCACCAACGAAAAACTACAGAATATAAAAGAAGAAGCTGGGAAGAGAATAATGGAGTAAAACGTATATACGTGTATAAACTGTTCGTTATTTCGCAGAATAAGGTTTCGGGAAGAATTCTTTTGATATTAGTCACACGCCAGATGCATTAAGACATGACGTCATTTGGGAACGATTCATTGACATTTGCCAGCTTCGCCTCGGTTTCAGAATAAAATCTTTTTAAAACACGCGAGTATAGCTTCCTGTCACGGAGACGCGTGATTGTTTGAAATCCGGCTGTTCTTGCGCGCGAGAAAAAGCTCACGAAACTCATTAGGCTTTGCTATTTGAATTTTTATCGCTCGCGTTTCACGCCTTCGTTAAGTACCGCTGAAAGGCGGACTCGTTTTTCCTCACACATCTCGTCCATCGCTTCTTCGTTGTGATGCGGGTGTCAGTAGGTCAAGCCTGTTTTTACATCGCAAATTTCTCGCAGTTAAGAAGTGATATTTGGTTTATCAGGCGGAAGAAACCGTTACTTTATTTTTTCAAAGTCGAAGCTTTTGCACACCTCAATCCTTTTACTTCTGTTACAGATACAATTTCTGATTAAGCAAGTAATTAATAGAAAACTTATAATTTCTGTTCATTTCTGATAAAGATAATAACCGGTAAACAATTTATGTATGCAGATTGTTGAATTGATTTAATTTCACTGTAACAATTAGTCTGCTGCTTCTTGCACGAATAGCCTTTGACAAATATATTACTTATTAAATTAAACGTACTAATTATGAAACCAAATGGACGATAGATTTCAAAACCCAAATACTTGATTAAAATCAGATTTTTCGTATAAAAAATCAACTCCCTCGACTCCAAATTGGAAGACAAATCGTTCGAAACATTCATTTCTCCTCGCTGACTGCCTAACTGAGTTTCACAGAGGCGAACGAAGTTCAAATATTTCGCCATTGATCAGAGACGATTCCACGACGTGAGCACGTTGAAATAACTCAAAGGTCTGCCGTCAGGCTGCGATCATTATACACGCAGCTTTAATTACGACGTTTAGGCAACACGGTCGAACGATCTGGCGACGCGAGAGAATTTAATTACACGGCAGGACGAAAAAGGCCACGAAGGCGAAAGTGGGCTGCCGTGTGCCTCCATACATACGGGATTGCGGGTTGGAGAAGGCAGCTGAAAGCAAAGAATGGCGGAGAAAGCACGGCTAGGGTAAGCAAAATTAACGTGAACACCAAGCCGTCGAATACCATATATATATATATATAGATGTATCGCCATTGCGTAACGACCTTCCTGCAACAGCAATCAGGAATCTCGCAAGAGAAGGAAAGGAGAAGAAGAGGATCTGCGTGTACGACTAAACGCAATTTTGTATAGCATCGAGCAGATGATCTTGAATTTATTCGTGAATTAAATTGCTAGTGAGCCTGTAAGTTGATTTATGTGCGTATGTATGTGTAGCCAAAAATACCTAAATATTCCCAAATAGTCATGAATATGTAACTCAAACCCTAAAAAGAGAACCATATCAAAAATTCTTCTTTGCTAAAAATTTTGACGCAAAAAGGAGCAACAAGGATAATTCTCTCTCTCTAAAAAAAAAAAAAAAAAAAAAAGAAAGGAGAAGAGAAAAACGAAAGCAAAACGGTATCAACGAGAGCTGATGAAAATGGAGGGGTATCGCAGCTCAAATGAAATAGCGGGCTATGGAGGTGTGCAACCGCGCGGCTCGCGCGCAACGTCGATGAAGTAAAACGCAGCCAAGGTAATTGGCGCACCTTTCAGATGTAAATGCGGTTCGTTAGGGGTTTCCACGAGCGATGCATTGCCGACGGCCACGCTAGGGTGTCGACAGCCACCAGGACTCGGCCAGTTGGAAATACTCCCCAGTAGTCCATATACCGACGCCAGACCTCTGTCCAACGTTACTATTACTTCCTGCCACCCATTGGTTACGTATAACTCACCTAAGGTGTTAAATACCGTATCCACATTTTCATGATAATACGAAAATGGAGGGCTGTAATTCTTTTGGATAATTGTGGGAAGCATAATTCAAGCGAGGATGGCTATATGTAATTAGTCAACAGAGCGAAGATGAAACGGCAAAAGGAATATGAAACTAAATTACATAGCAGATGTAGATTAAGGCCTTTGTAATGTTAGGTCTTGTAAATTGGAAATTAAGGTCTAATGTTGCGTCGAAGCAATATTTAATTTGGAATTTTTTTCAGATATCAATTTATACGATTGAATTTTATGTTTAAATATTGTGCTGCTCAGATGAAGTTCGAAATATTTGCTTAAGATCTTTTTAATTTCATTTTTTCTTCTACTTGAATTCCACAGAAATCACAGTTCAAAATATCTATTATCCTGCTACAAATAATTTTGCAAATATTATTTGATATATCGGAACAAATTGTTTGCAGAACGTTCTGCTTTATTTGTGTATCGACTGTATTTCAAATGATCAGAGGACGCATAAACACTCTTTGAAACATTTATCATGGAATGTTATGTCGGATATTACCTCAATCATAAAATAATAAAAATAAAAACACAGGACATTTTTGCAGTATAAAACGTTTTTAAAATAGCGATTGAAATTTTTCAACGATAGATAACTTCTTTGAAAACATATTCGTATTTATAAAATCGTTTCCTGCACTGATGGATCTTCGGCGTTTTACATGAAATAAAATATAGATATATCTCAATTCTCACGTTCAATATTGCAAATATTGGTGGCGTTCCAAAATGGCTACCTAACCATGAAAAAATCAAAAAAATCAAGTGCTATCCAAACTAATATCACCTTTCATTTATCTATTGCACTACATACCATACTATCAACTGTCGTTTCACGTAATAAAACTTTAATTTCACGTAGTTTTTTCAAAATGTCATAATATATTCCATCATAGTAGGTATATCATTCGAGATATTTTTTCAACGATTATTTTATATTATTATTCCAGATTTAGAAGAATTATCGATTTTGGAATTGGCAGAGTCTTGGAACGAAATTGTTACGATCTCTTCATTTATAAATTCCCTTCGAATAATTTATGCATTCGAAAATTGCTCAGGAATAGGAAATGTCCTAAATTCATTTCACATTTATCAAACTAATACAAATTTTATTACTTAGATTCATAACAAAATCATCAATACATAGCAAATGTCATATTATATATAATTACAAATTTTACCATTTATTAGGTTGATTGGATTTTTATGCTGACAAGAGCACTGTTGAATTTTTAAGCTGGGAATAGAATTTTACTCATCTTGCAGGATCTAAGGCGAGTTATTCACGGACCAATCAACTATCAACTCCATATCGATCACGAGTGTCACGGCGGCGCACAAGTATTATTGACGGTACGAATTATCCCTCGCATCACGATGAGATCTCTGGAATAGCCAATAGGGTAATATTGTAGTACACCCCGTCTAATTATCGTACGTGCCTAATTTCAAGGTACCGCGTTGAAACGCACTAACCGTAACTAACGCTGATCGGTAAATGCTATTAATCTGCAGCTTGGCTTCTGCTAATCAACAGCCTACAAAACACCGAGTTTCCCTACTCCGTCACAAATTATAGAAACTGCATTAGCAATGTAAGATCCTACATACGTTCCGCTTCGATCTTCATTCATTATGGCGACATTCAATTATAATCAGAATATTCGCGTGACTCTTTCACGTGAATTTACATGAATTATGTAAATTTGGAACAGATGAGACGAAGGATAGTGAGAACGTAAATTTATCATTTGGAAGAGGTTACAGACATTTCGTAAGATATTTCCGAGTGCGTAAATTATTTCCAAGAGACTTGTAAATAAAGAAATTATAGCACCTCCATTCTAAGATTTGAAATTAAATGTTAAATTCTTTCGAATTTAAACATTGATAATTCTTAGAAATCTGGCATAATGAAAGAAAATACGCGCTGAGAAAGTATCTGCGGTGATATGGAAACTTAATTAAACATACGACAGTTTAAAGAAGCCACGCGCAATTAAATTTTGTATAAAACGACGTTTGATGCGCACTAACATAAATCAATAGCTCATTCGCATCAGTACACTCGATATTCAGCGAGCAATAATCATCGATAATAGACGCAATCGAGGATCTCTAAGCTTCACAAAGCTTGTAATCGGTCTTATTCTCGCTTGTTGGTCATTACACGCGCAAAATACCTGACCAGTCTTTCATTGAATCGGTGGGTGAGACCCCGTTGATGAAAATTTATCAATAGTGCTTACGATCTCACCGCTTCGACGTTCCATTCCCTCCCTCTATTGATACTGTTTCACGGGTGATCAGAGATTGGCGGCAATCGATTAGCAATTACGAGCAGATAATTACCATGCTGGTCTATACGGGATCGTGTTGGTGACGAGGCGCTCCGAGGTGTGTTTCAAATCTCGGCGTACAACGCTCCTGATAACGCTCGTAACTAATCGATATCGCATTTTCTCTGTGTCAATAATCGAGATCGACCCTCTAAAACGAGCTCCTCCCTCTATCGCGAAAATATCCCCGTGAAAAGGAGATGAACTCGCTGGCGCGTTCTATTCGCGCGGACGCACAGCTTCCAATGGGAAACGCAACCTTTATTCGCGACCCCGTCGTTATTTATAATGGCGGACGCCTGTTATTACCGTTGTATGAATGATGGAGAAAAATGGACCGTTCGAAGGCTGTTTTCTGATCAATTTGAACGATGCCTTGATAAATATCTCTTTCGAAGCGTGTCAATGTACGGAATAGAGACAGATGTAAAAGTTACATGCAAAAGGTTAAATGAAAAATTATGGAGGTATGTTTCTATCAATTGTGAGTAACTACGTTATAGAATTCATTGATCGTTTGAAAAGATTTTGATGTTCCTCTGTTTGGTTCTATAGCGATCGAATGTATAATTTAATTGTTATTTATGTTGGACAAACGATCGGATTTTTATTTGCCGTCTGAGAAAAGACTGATGTTTTGTAAGAAATTAGTAGTTATAGAATTATGAATTCAATATTATATTAACATCCAATATACAATATCAAATGAAAAGTGAAGAATTTATTGTTTTCAATGATTACAAATAAATAATTGCGATCTGAACATGTATATCGTACGTTTGAAATGATAAAAAAATTAAAATTAAAATAAAAGTAGATAATCCCTACGAACAAATAACGTTTATTTATATTAAATAATTATCATAAAATTATCGTAAAATACTATTATCTAAAAGGAATGCAGAAAACGCTTATTGAATCGCGTTCGATTCACTCAGATTTCAATAAGCGGTATACAAATTACGCGATCGCTGTATCATACACTGAATCGTTGGTTGTTAAACGAATTGAACGTCTGGTTCTCGTTTAGCTTCACGAGAAACAATCGATTCTCTGTCGACAATACCAGTTAACCAGTGTCTACGCCTGTACTCGCTTGTTTTAATTTCATCATAAAGAACCGACTCGTTTAAACGATATATGCTAACACCTGCAGCCGCCCCTAACACCGACTAGCCATCCCTTCTTTCTCTACGCAGCGTTTTAACCCCTCTAACGCTTACGAATACTAGTAGCCGGGATTATTGTATTCGCGGAGGCAAAACGAGAGGGGAAAAAAAGTGACAAAAACGAGCACAGGAAACAGAGAGGCGGAAAGAGAACGAATGGAAACGTATTGCTGGTAGGAAATGAATTTTTACGATATTTACTTTAAAAGTTTTTTTTTTCAGCGGTGGCTGGCTGGTCGTTACCGACTTCCGCGGCCACGTTTTTCCATCAACGAACCAAGATTCCGACGCGGAATATCCGAATTCTCGCACACGGCCTCGGGGACAAATCGTTTCCGACCGATCGAGCCGAACGTCTAGACGAAATCGTTCGAATCTCGCCTATCGACCCGGGGCTTCCGCCCTTGGTCCCTCGTTTCGAAACTGAAAGTCGCGGGAATTATTGTCGTATAGAGGCGCAGGAAGTTTAAGGCGTCTCGTCGATGACGTTTATTGAGATCGATATCGCGATATTTCTGAAAGTTTTATGAGTAAATAATTTACGCCGTTACATTACTTCATTAAGGCCAGAATTAAAAAAACCAGTGATGAAAGATGAATGGTTTCAGATTTTTTAAAATCTACGTAAATAAGCGTCTTTGCAAAATTCAACAACATAGAAAATTACGAGACTCCTCGTTTATTCAACTCTAACTAAAGAGACACTCAAACATATTGTTGAAAATATCGCTGGAGCGTATTGTTTCATTTAATAGAATCTTATTCATGAATTCATGTGCACCCTCACCTATAAGGCTGTGCTAAAGCACTTATAAAGCAACAATCTAAGTCTGACAAATCATTAAACATTGTTAAACGTTGCTTGATGAACATTGAATTGAGAATTCAATCGATAAATCCTAATTTTCAAGACTGTCTCATTGCAATATGTAATAATCTTTTCTATATGTAATAATTTTCTATATATGCGATATCCTATTATCATCGAATAATAGTTCAAAAAACTATCTTTTCTCTGATAAAGTCCTATACGTATAATACGATAGCGGATTTTCGAAAAGTCGCGACAAACAATAGACGTGAAAATCGGAGCTTTTTGGATTCGACGTCGGAAATGTAAACCCTCCTGTACCGTGTATTATGCATGCCGGGAAATAGAGCGTGTAAAGCGGTTCCATACGTGTCCACGTTTTCGACATGCTAACGTATCCGGGGCTGCAGTCGGGGCTCGAAATTCTGATAATCACGTTACACTGAACGAGTTGTAAAATTCATGCCTCGTAAATACGAAATCGCTATTGACGTTTCGATCTCGATAGCCGAGTCCCTTCTTTTCCATTTACAAACGTTGAAATCGATTTATCTGCTTCGCACACCGTTTAAGTAAAAACTTTCGATAAATTTGATGGAGCGAATAATTCTTCGCCGCGATCAGATAAATAAATGCTGAATTCAATTGCATTTGATTAAATTCAAACGATTGGACGAGTATACTTAACCCTTAAATGTATGATTCTTTCAAATATGATAAAGCACACTTTGAAATTGTCGATTTATGCGTCACAAAATTATAGAAAAATAATTTAAAACATGTATAATATTTCTTTTTCTTTTTTTTTTTGTTATTAACCTATATACATATCACGATTAGGATTATATTCTTATATAAATTAGTATTAATAAAGATTAATTACGAAGATACGGTAATTATTTGTCTTATTGGTTTCTCATGATAAATTTTAAATTACCTTAGCGTAATGATATTCTTTTTTACCACAGCGAATGTACAACAATTTCAGTATCGTTTATGACGATGGATTGTGACCAGCCTTTTGTGGCCGTTTCATATCAATTCGACTTTTTGTTAATAACCGTAAACGATTTCTAAGCGATTTGATATTTTTATTAAACGTAATCGATATTATTGTTCGTCGTTGATACGTAGAGAGATTTGATGCAAAGGAGGTTTGCGAAGGAAATAAGCATTTTACGAGTTCCATTACGAACTACGGTCGGTTCTTAAGCAAGAAGTTTTTATAGATTCTAAAATGGCAGAACATCCCTTCGAGATTCCGAGAGCTCTTCACCGTTTCGTCCTTACGACGATAATACTTTATGCAACTAAGTAGGATCTTTCGCAGAAAACTTGGCTACTTTTGTAAGTCTTAAGTTTTCCGTCTCGAGTGTCGGTAACGACGCATCAGAAGTACATTTTTATGAGGAATTACACGCACTGAAATTAAACAACGAGACTGAACATCGTACGAAGAGAAATATTATAAAAATACAATCCTACATAGAGACAGAAGGAGTTTGAGTTTTGTCAACGTAATCAGCTAATGTCATGCGATTACCAAGGCAATTTGATTCTATGCCCATACATATCTGCATCTTCTAGCCGACGTTCGAGTGAAGCTTCGCTATCGGTATGAGAGATAGACGATAGCAGCTATTGAGACGCGGTGTGTAAACTCAGACTACCAGCTTTTAGTTGATTAACGCACGCCGACCGTGACTCACTGTGGATCTCGAGTACAATGAAAATAGCTTCTGCCGGAAAGACAGATTACTCCAGATTATTGACTTTCGACTTGTTCCGGGAAGGAGCGAGTCGGTCCGGATGAAGAAAAGAACGGATAAGACGATGAATTCCTGTTCCCCGGACGAGTCTAACTCGATACGGAACTATACTACTGTTTCCCGGAAATTCTATCCAACGCTTGCTCTTTACGCTTCAGAAATTCTAGATTTCCTTTTCTCTTTTTAAATACGTACGATAATAATAAAGTTTGACAAGAGAACGTTGTTACCGAAGTTTATAAAACCATCAACGTATAACTACGGTGTACACATAGTAGTATAATATATATTATGTTTCGCACGTATAGGAAATCCGTAGAATAGAAAATCTGATAGCAAAAATGGATAAAATCTTATTCACAAAGAAACGATCACCCTCTGGAAGGTTCGTTTAAAATTCTTCGTTACTTTATAGCACTGTCAAAGGATTAAAGCAAAGATCTGCCTCAAAAAGGTTAAAATCCAGCGTTAGAACGTTATCACCATTGGTAATCGATCTCGTAAAACTGCATCGCTTGTCAGGCTGCTTCCATCGCGGTATAAATTGCTGCGGATAAACAGGTGGATGTGCACGCGATGAGACGAGGCGCTGTTAAATGGAAGCTAGACTACAAAGATCTACGTCGTCTAGGCGCGTGTTACGCTCTGTAAGAAGGAATTTCGTCGACGAAAGAGAAAGGGCAAGACGAGAGAAGGACCAACAAGCAGCGTGAAATAGAGAGAGAAAGAGAGAGAGAGGAAGAGAGAGGAAGAGAAAGAGAGAGAAGGTTGGAAGAGGTACCGGGGGATGGAAAGTGGAAAGGGGACGAGCTTGCTCAGCAGATTGGTATCAATGGAGACAAATTGAGTTGGCCGGTGATCGATGAAGCTCACCGGCCGTGACGCGAAGTTACGGTAGCGTGCACAACGTTTTCCCTTCCTTCTCTCCTCTCCTCTCCTCGCGTTTCCACCAACGATGTAGACACTGTCTCTTTCTACAACGGCATTCGTTTGAGAACATATCTCGTAGAACCTAGAGTATCACAGCTACTATATCGGCCGTGAATTTACACGTTCGCCTACAAACGGTCCGGCTCGATGGTCTCCGGAATTCGGTTATCTTTCAGACACCCTTCGAGACGATGAAATTCAGCTTCCTCGAGAACGATGAGATATTGACTGGATGATTTTGTTAGCGAAGGTAGCTGTCGCGGTCCTAACTTGCTTCAAATGGAACTACAATGCGTCTCGTAAGTGTAAGATCACACTGAAATTTGCAATTCTCAGTCGATTTAGTTAGCGAAACTTGTTGCCTGGATTCTAACTTTAGCGAACTGGAAATATCTAAGTATTCTGTTCCTTCATCTGTGTTCATAAAAATTTGCATGAATAGTCGTAGTTTAGTAATGGGATAACGCTATAAAGAAAGGAATGTTTCATTAAACTACCAAAAACTCCAGAGCACACAAACCTCAGGATTCTCATCAAGATTCCGCGATCCAGCCGCGTGTTCTTCACGATATCCTTCGTCCAGCCTCATCTTTTGCAAATCGTGTACGCGAAGTCTTGGAAAAGTTCCTTCGCCGACGATCGACTTACATGCATAATAAATCGTCGTCTGAATATCTACGGGAATCGCGTTGAATCGCACGAGCACGCAGTCAGCCGACTAACTCCTCGAAACTAGCGTCATCTCAGTGCAAACATCGCGGTACAATCAATCCAATTAACCTTTTAAGTCTAAAAAATTATATCATCTTTGTCTATCCATCGCAATTTTTATTCTGTATACTCGAAAGACTTTTCAAACATTCTAAATATACAAACATGTATTACGAACTGATAACAATCTTCAAGAATATGACTTTAGAAAACATGACATGCAAAGGATGCACATTTTAAGGGGTGTGTGTATTATTAAAATTGTCTTAAAACATCTACGATAAAAATCGTGTAACTCGGTACATAAAGTGTTAAAAAACATACGTGTCATGTGTTTGCGTGTACACGTATTAGGTATTAGGTAGAGGATAACTAGATGGCCGAAGTAAAAGGGGGTTTAAGAGGCAACAAGCGGAACGAGGATGGGTATCCAACTGGTACTAGCGCACTACGAAGCGAGTTTCTATCAAATTATAAGTTGTCACACGGATGACGACGCAGCAGCGACGAGCTGACTCCTGGCTTAGCTTTCCCAGTTAACGCCGCCGCCAATCAGGCCCACCTCCACCTCCACCTCTTTTCACCCTATCATCCCCTCTGTGTGTTCCTTCTTCTCGGGGTTTGCCTTTCCTTCTCGTTTCCTCTGTTACGAATTTCCCTCTATCTCACCATCTGCGTGCAGAGTCTTTCGCCTCGATGTTTGATCGTCGTCGTCGTCGTCGTCGTCGTCGTCTCTGTCCTTCGTCGTTCGTTTCGTCGTACTGTTCGCGACACAGCGCTGTCTCTTCCGGTTCTTGAGCGCGCACACGGAAGGAAGGAAGCAACGGTAGGCGCTTCACTGTCGAGGATTTGCATACGAGGAATTTATAATTGGCTACTGTTTATCTTATACCAGGCAGAGAGAGCTGCTCTGTCATTTTAGCGACTGGCCAGGGACGTTCATTCACCTTCGTTAGCTCTTTGCTCGAGCTCACCAGAGAAATCGGGACGTATTAAACACGAAGACTTTGGCAAGAATTCCGCTGGCGGAAATCGCTGCTCTTAACAAAGGTAACATCGACCGTGTGTTTGAAATAGTAACTATAGTCGATATGTATGCACGATTTCGACTGTTTCCGATTGAATATTCATTTGACGCTAAGATCGCTAAGTAGTTTTTGGTTAAAGCGGATTGGAATAATCGTAGACTTCGACGTGACGCCGGAAATCAGTGATTGTAAATTGAAATTCAGTTTTCCTTTGAGCAAAAGTACCCACGTTTAGACTGCAGGATTTGAGAAAATGTATATTTTCATAATTAAAATTCAAGTAGAAGCAGAATTTTTGGTTACATTATTCCATTAAAAATGACAAATACTTACGAGTTACGAGTTACTCTATTCTTCATATTCTATATATTTTCGCATATTGTTGCATTTTAAATTTCCCAAAAACGTAAAATCGTATAATTGTGAACTTATACCGATTGGTAGATTGTTACGCAAGAGGATGAAAATAATAAAAAATGGAACATAGCGTATGCAAGTGGCCGAGTTCAATAAATGTAGCTATACTGCGCTGTAAACTGTGACATATCCAATCGAATTATCTGTTACATCTAAATTTGTAACATCGAGATCTAACAAAAATTCTACTAAATGAACGAGGCTAATAAGAATTTTTCGTTCGAATAAAACGTCGAATAGATGTACGTTGGTTTCCCAGTACATTTTTAAAAACTATTAATTTCGAGTGAAATCCAGCTTTGCCAAGGATTTCTAGGCGAAGTTCCAAGCATATGAGCCTCGAAACGAGCCCGCTACGATTTGGCAGTTCTTCCATTCTGTAGACACACCCATCGGGGGTGAAAAGATATCGCGATATTATACGATGATAATGGGGCCCGTTCAATAACACCGTGAAGAATAATAGCAGCGGCATTGTGTTTAATGGCTAGGGTAGTCTACGAAGGGAATCGAAGCTCCAGGTTTATCGTGGCGCGGTAGACGTTAGGGTTCTGCCGGTTGACGAATAGCCACGTCGAACCGGTCTTGTCGATTCAGTCTCCTGATTTGCGAACATCGCGAATCGAGTTCAACAGATTTGTAATTTTATGTTACCGTTCTATCTCTGACGACGTACTATTCCATTTTCCAATCTGCTTTACATCATGTTTGTCGTTGAAGAATTAGCGTACAGCCTATAAAAAGCTGAATATTAAGGTAACTTGATGAACAATTGATTATTTAAACTTTTGTCTCTGTCAAATGTATACAGATAATAGATATCTTCTAGTCTCTACATATATTTTCCAATCTGTTTAAACTGCATCAATGTAATCACGATATTGGAGCCTTATGGCAGTGATAATTCCACAACGCGAAGGTACACTTTCAGTGTAACACAATTCCAAATGTGGAAGTTATAGTCATTGGACGACACCAAGACGATTTCACAACGACCATACAGCGATGAACGATCAAACTTTGCGATTGAACGTTTGCAATTTACCGAAACACGACGAATCTCACCATGCAAACCAGGTAACCGATTGTAAAACGTTTCCTGAAACAGCGAACCTGAACGAACCAAACGATCGGTGTCGCGACTATCGTCGACGATGCTGCGAGTAGCGACGTTAGCAACACGGGACGACATCAGCAACGAGAGTTTTGGGGTCAGACGTAGTAGCAGCGGCGGCTGTGCCCTGAACCAACCAGCGCCGCATCAAGTATCACTCTATTTACCCGTCAAATATTTGTGCTTTTACCGTGGAGCGCGTATCCGAGACTCCTCTCCTCGCTCCTCTCAGCTATCTACTCTATCCTCTAGTGCCACTTTGTATACAGTGAACACCGTCGGCTGAATTTCCCTAACGAAAACTTGCCGAAAATTTGCAATTCGTAAAGAGGCAGCAGGGCCTCCCTTCTTGTCGACATCGAAAGGAGAGGAGGAGGAAGAAACGAGTTCGCTTCCGCCTCTGGAACAGAGGAATCAGAAACGTTCAACGGTAACAAGAAGGAAATAGAGGAGGTTTAAAGGTGTTTCGCAGTTTCCATCGTTTCGAGATCGATATACGCGACACTGAAGAATCTGAAGAATCGTCTGTGTGCTGAGGCAAGTGATAAGATTGTAATCGCAGTAGAAGCTTCAGATAGATTCGCGTAATATACAGATAACTTATTCATAAGAGTTTTCTATGGTAAATGTTCAAATATTTTTGTGAGCCTTGAAAACGATGTATACGCAGTTGCTTGTGAAAGTATTCTAGTACTTATCGTAGAAAATTTTCAGGAATATATTACGTATTTTATATGAAACTTTATTAACACTGTAATCATTATTACAAGTATTCGTTATTCTGTTTATTAACGCTGTAATGGTAAGTATTCAAATACCTTCATAAGCTACAGTATACAGTATTACAAAATATTCCTTTCTGGGTATCATAGAATACAATGATACTTGAAACAATCTCGCAACGTTATATAAATGGATCCAATACTGTCTACGACAGAAAAACGTCGAGAAGGAAGTTGCAGAACGAAAAAACTGTAACGTGTCGGAAAACTAAAGGTACCTTTCACGTAAGAAACTGGTTGACGATGGCGAAGACCCGTGCAGCCGGTAGGCTGGTCACGGATGTGACGCACGAATGGGTACCACATAGTTCTTCTTTCTTTTTTTCTTTCTTTTCCGTTTTCTTTTGGCCCCTTTGGCTATCCACCCCTGGGAATCCTAATATCCACGTTTGACGTCATGCCAAATACGTACCCTTACTCGTCTGGAATAAGTCACGAGCGACGCCGCGATAGAGGATTTGAAGCAAACGTCGAAGAAGAAAAAAGAAGGTCCTGTAATACAGATGTCCAGAATCTTCTTGACGACGTATTGTATTGCATCTGTCCCTAGTATGAAACACGGTTATCGTTAAACAACCAAGGAAGTAACTAGAATTTCGTCCCCTGGACACACATGGAATTTATAAGTAACCGATGAGCCGCTTGATTGGGTTCTTTTCGATTGGAAAAACTTTACCTCGCACAGACTGTCTCGATTCTTTTAAACACAAAAAGCCAGTCTAACATATTCTATGAATAAAAACGAGAAGAGATATCGTACAATATTAAAAAATTCTAACAGAAACACAGAATAACAACGAATTAATCAGAAACAAATGGATGATATTTGTATTCGTTCTATTCGAATGCGTTGAAATGCAAAGGCGGGATTTTATTTTATCGTAAATTTCTCATCGATTCTTTTTAATTTCAATAGATGCGTCACGAATTGTTTATCGCTCAAGAATATCACTCGGAGGAAAAGAAAAAGGGAAAAGATGAAATATTCTTTAGAAGTTGGAATATGAACATAGTGGATGTTTCGTGGATTCCAAACGCCACAACGCAACGTCTACACAGGCAGATTCAGCAAACGCATTATACGACTTGATTTCTACCGGACGACCGCAGGTATTGTGGCATTGTTCAGCCGCTGATTGGAATTTAAATTTTATTCATAGGCTCGTTTATATCCGGCCAGTTATGTATTCAAATCGGACCAGCGTCCAGCTCGTGCGCGTGAAAGCCTGTTGGTACGATTCCGCTTTCCTAACCCCAGACCTACTCGAATCCGCCAACGTTCGCGATAATTTTCTCGATTTCTATATCGAAATCACCCAACGCGATCGGTCAGTTTGAAAAGCGGAAATGCGTTGATTTCGTTCCAATCATTTTTATCCATCGGAGAATTTTAACCACCACATCTGCTCCAACAGATGTCGATCTGTCACATGTATAGATATATCAAATGAATAAACGTATTGTTTCTATAAAATTATTTATTTAGAACAGAAGAATTCAAAGTTTACAATGAGAATTTCGAGACAAAAGTGTTAAATAGTTAATAATAATGATAGTTAAATATGAAAGAAAAATGTTTTTAAAAATTTGAGAGTGCAACTAACATGATAACAAGATAACACGTTAGATTGGTGCGTATCAAACGTTTTGCACATTAAAACACCAATCGCGCGTCGTTTCTTCAAAATATCGTACTAATGCTATGCAGAACCATGGAAATAAAACAGACAAGTGCTAGAAGGAAGAAACGAGAAGAGGGAAAAAGTAGGATGAGAGTGATGCAGAGACAAATAACATGCAGGAATAAATTATAACGGTTGCGAGCTGCGAGAAAATTACGGCAGGGCGCGACGGCGCGAAAATATTCGGGAAACTGTCCCATTGCGGACCGATGATTAATAAATCAAACTCTCACGCACGTCAAACAGCCATGATTGTAATTTGCTGCGATTGCTCGCGTTTCGCGCCAGTGTCCGCTTGATACCGCGCCGCGAAGTAACGAGGAGGGAGATGCAAAAGGGGTGAGTTTATGGTGAAAAGGGGTGGGGCGAGTTACAAATTAAAATGCGCATAATTACGTGGCAATTATGACGTTTGCTTTTCGTCGATGCCACTCTCTGGCTGCTGCGTTGCTCGCTGGCTCGTGAAACGCGTTAATAACCTCGGTTTCGTTGATAATTCCCACCGCATTGATTCGTTTCCAGCCTCCAATTCTTCGGTTTCAGTCGAAGAAACAATTCATCCAGAGAGATATATTCAATAGCGTTATTTAGACTAAGAAATAGTACAATCGTTTCTAGATTCGACTGACATAACATTTGCATTGCTAGAAAGAAGTTCTGCGAAAGGAATGCGGCAGACTCAACGCAATCGTAAAGATAAACACCCGTATTGACCGAAATACGGCTGTTATTATACAGGGTGTCCCAGTATTAATCGTACCATCTGGAGGAGGTGATTGTACATGAGGAAACAAGTCGAAAATATGCAATAAATTTTGTTCCTTCGAAGCTTTGTTTTCCAGAAAATCGACTTTGAATTTGGTTAAACGAATCACGATACAAACCACGTGCAATAGGTTTATGAGTAACAACAAAGCATGCAATTCTTAAGATATACTTTATTAATGCAAAAATTGAAAATGCTGGCCATCATACTGCATATACAGGTGTGCTCTCCGACTCTCGAATTCTCGGAGGAAATTCAAAGTCGATTTTCTCGAAAACAATGCCTCAGATGAACAAAATTTATTGCACACTTCCGTCTTATTTTCTCACGTACAATCAGCCTCTCTAGGTTGTACTATCAATACTGGAACACCCTGTATATTGTCACATATACGAATAAAACGATATAGCAACGCGCGATGATGAGCGATAGGATACAGTATCTGTTCTCTCTTGTTCCTACGCTATCCTGCTAAGATCGCGCTAAGTAGATACAGACACGTTGGTCAGACGACTCCATTCAGTAAAATGTTGGACACGCATGCAAATACTGATTTTTTAGCTAGTTTGCGTAAGGTCACGGAACGATTAACGTTTTGATTGGTTGATAATATGTGCAGTCTTTTAATCTTAAAACTGTACCAGTTTTTGAACCGAATACTATTGATCTCACGCAGCTAGTTTCGATTTGCCGGATTCTCTGAAACATGATACATTTCAACATCCGGATTAAGCGATAATCTGTATCAGCGAATTTTCGCAAATTAACTGCGACCCACGAGAACTGGCTTCTGGTCGACCACCGTCCACGATATCTAGTGATGGCGGCATCGTCGATGATAATCGGCTCGGATTTTGGATTTTTCGGCATACAACTCCCTAACACGGCGAAATTTCACTGCTGACATCGAAACGCCTCGTTAATGTCGATGAATTGGAGAAACGTGCAGAAGGACGGCATAATGCGTTTCGTATGCGTATCGAATTTGTGAATGACACTAACGAGTAAATAATACACGCGCCACGTCGACGTTAGCAAACAAGTCGGTTCATTATGCTCGTGTTTTCGCCGTTAGTAAGTTTGATTACTAATATTTGATCGATTCGTACGTTGATTTTCGCAACACTGCGAAATATTTTCAATTATTCCGCGTTATATCGTAGCGTCGCGTCGATGCGACTCGATCGATTACACGTAGACGAGTTGTACCTACAGTGCGTGTATGTATATTAAAGTACGTTCCATTTAGTTAATTTAATTTGAGTTAGTTTCATGTCTTGTAAATTTTGTACATCCTATTTCTAGAGAAAAGGGCGAGTTAAAAGTTCGTGAAAATATACAGTAAGGAAAATTTCTTTTGTTATACCTATGTCTACACTGTGATACGGTTTATGATATAGTCTTCTTTAATAGAGGTCACAAATCGCCTGTATTTTAATTAATTTTTTAATATTCGACCGTAATGAATAAGAATATCTAACGTAACATCAAAAATACCGAACTATCTAATACGAACTAATTTCTAAATATCATGAAATCACACACGCGTTGTAATCATCACGCGTTGTAAATAAAAAATACTGAAATAAAGTCGATCACATAATTTGATTTGATCGATGTCACGTAAATGCATTAAACAGACAGGCATTTTCTCTTTAATGCTACATAACAAACACGTTAATGAGGTAGAACATATAACATTACCGAGTACCAGGAGTCTGGTACTTTTAGTTACCTGGTAATGACTTGTTTCGAACACGGTCCGATTCCTGGCTCGCGGTATCCTTTCGCGCTAGTTCACACGATTTAGATCCTGCATAATAACTGGCGGAACGGCGTCACTAACATCGACGTCGGGTAGTTTGAATTTTAGTTTAATTGAAGTTAAGTGTCCATTAGAAACTCCGCTTTCTGTCAGTACGTACCGCCAATGTTGGCGTTACAATTCAAAAGTATCCTATTTGGAGAACCGCACTATGTCCGTCATTTAAATGCGGTTACCAATATTATCAACCGCAACGGCAATATTCCACCGTTTCCATACTTTGTCAAACGCCGCGCAAGCTTCCGTATTAATAAATTTAACTTTTCCGCTGATTCATTGAAAATTCTAGTCTACGCATCGAAATGTTATTTCGTGTAAGCGCCATTCCGTTTATTTAACGAATCTTTCTAGCAAAAATGATCATCATCTGATTAATCGTGATAGTAATCTAAATCATATATTCGTTCTTTTAAAATATTTACACGTGCTCAACAAGTTCTTAACAATGAAAATAGTCGTACAATATATAAATATTTCATGAGATACCGTAGCTTGAATTCATGAAGATCGACAATTAATACCTATAATTGACTGAACCGCAATCGTAAAAATCCAATACCCGAAAATAGTAGAAAACAAAATTATCCGCAATACTATTACTACTAGAGACGCGTTCAAATTGCATACAAGATCAATATACGTATAAAGTTCTCTTTTAAAGAAGGAAGTCGACCGAGATACGAAGTTAGTATATATACACTACTACAGTCGGGGACATAAGAGAAGAAGAATAAAAGAGGGATGAAAAGCGAAACAGCAGCCGCTGAGTGGAAGTCGCATACGAAGCTCTGGGTAACTTATCACTTTCCCTTAATCCGGATCAGCGGGACGACGGAACACCGGGCGATGTTCAGGCTTGCACCGTTAAATATTCAGAAGAAGTCTGGCCCGGTGTAAATCAGAGAGGCAAACCGCCCTCTCTGCCAACCCCTTCTTGGCTCTCCGATGCATTGCTCCCACGTGGATGCTTCGATACACATACATACATTCGACTGTACGACTCATCCCAACATGCTCTGTTTCGACGTGGACGGACCAATGAGATTTAACTACCATTCTTTGTTATTTACACCCGCTGTCCACCGTGAAAAAGGGAGGGGCCGTGAACAAAGCGCGCGCTATTCGAATAAAAGTGAGGTCGTTTAATGTGGCCCCCGAGTAATTGTTTAATTCCATTGCCGAGAGAGCAGAGGCACGAGATTTTGGAGTGATGGTGTCTTGGAAAGAGTAGAAGAAAGGGAAGGATAGATTATTCCTATGGAAAGGTTAGGTTAAGGCTAAACCATCTGACTATCCCGTTCAACGAAGAACTGCGAAGATGCTGATTGTGAAATTGTACAAAAATCGTTAGAAAATTCAAGCTAGAAAGATAAACCTTTTCGATGTATGTAGAATTGCAAAAAGCTATTTTCCACATTTCGGTTTACCTATAAACGCACAAGCGTTTGTCAGTCTGATCACCAGCTTATAAACGTACATGCGTTTCGAAACGACTAACGAGGAATTCTTCGTGTTATTCTTAAGGGGTGGCATGACGTAGAAGAGAAGAGAAAGGAGGGGGGAAAGGAGGGTGGTTGCGAGTCTCTTATTGGGGTCCAAGAAATATATGGGCGGAAATAAGCCCCTGGCATCGTCAAGATGAAAGGACGATAAAGGCAGGTCGAGTGACCGGAGGCATGCAAATTGATAGTAATAGCTATCCTACACTGTCTCTCTACCTTCGAGTCCCTTTTCCATGTTCTTTAGAGGATTCCCCCGTCGTGCCACATCCTCGGAATCCTCGCGTGCGCCATGTGACATCGATCATTTTGATTTACCACCGTTTACGTTATTATCCGCAGGAAGCGCAACGAGACAAAAGGAACTACTCTATCTTGATTATGCCAACTGCCGACTGATTTGTATGTTTTCGACATCGATACGAGTTTCAGTTTCAGTTTCAATCCATATTTTGCGTGTTTGCCTTCTTTTGGGGGGAGAAGAAGAGATATCGTAAGTACTTGGAAGAACGTTTTTAGATAAGGAATGTATGTATATAAATGAACTAATCCTGTTTGAAGAGGTTTGATCATCTTCGAGACTGAGAATATCAAAGAATACAAAATATCGAGAATACAAAATGGTTATTCTTAGTCGAATTTTATTAACCTGGAACTTTTACGAAGCAAGAACTTCGCTAATAAATTTTCAGTTTCGAATGTTTGGAGTGGTGTAACTGAAACACTCAAATCCCTAAGTTTCTCTAGACTACTCACAACAAAATTACAGCTTATATGAAGAAGACTAAGACTAAAAACCAAAGCAAACCAAAGTAAAATAAGAAGCCACTCTGTCGTTATTCACGCAGCTGATGAATCGCGAGTTTCTTGATAACAGAGATTCGTCAGCCAGAGAGCCGCGACAAAACATTTTTGAATCGTTAGAAAAGTTCAGCGGGAAACAGAATCGTTGCTTTTCGAGTGAAACTGTGCGCACAGCGACCGAGAGCCGAGGCATGAAAAAGATTTTCAAGCGGCGCTGGTCTTTTGCCCGTTCTGAGTTCGGTGAAAGACTTTCGCCACGCGAAGGAGTTGGCCGCTGGAAAATACCTGGGTACGTAGGGAACCACTCGACCCAAAAAGCATTCGAGGAGGTTGTCGACGAAATATGAACGACTGGCATGAATACAAGCCACCGGGATCGGGTTTGCACGCGTTATTCATCCTTGCGGAGTTGTTTCACCGCCGACACGCCGCGCTACGAAAAGTGCAGACGCAAAAGTATGCGACCTCTTGAAAATCCGCGAGAGCATCACTTGAAACTTAAAACTCGCGGAATGTAGGTACTGAAACATATGCTTCTTTACCGCGCGTATTTCGCCTCGCGGCGAGATACTCTCTCAAGATCGGACCAGTTCCCATAAAACTACCAACTATGCGAGGACGACTCTTCGGTTTTGACCCTGTTTCGTCTACACGACTCTTTAATTCAAAGATATGAAGTTGGAAATACAAAATATATTTGGAATGTTTCACGAACATCGTTGCCATATTTTCTCGATATAAAAATTGTAGGGGTGGATTAGGTACAGCTAATATCTAAAATATGATGATCGATACCTTCGAAATCGATGTTTTTGTAAATATTTCTCAAGGGAAATCTCGCAACTAAATTTGATAAAAATTTCTAGCGATGCGATTGCTTAAGCGTCACTTTAAAATTGTTCACATGGAACCGTCCACATAAATAGTCCGTAATGTACATAATCATATTTCACTAGTTATATTTTACAAAATGTAGAACTTTGTTTAAAGGTTTGAGACGTGATCGATGAGTTGACTTCTAATAGAGGGTGAAAAGAGGAAACGAAATAATTCCAGTGGAAAGACTACGTCATAAACAATCACTGGAACTCGACGTGTCAATGGGAGGATTAAGATTCATCGTCTTTCGCCAGGATGGGATACACGCTCACAATGTTTTACGTTACGGAGGAAAATGGTATTCCGGTTGGCTCAGTCACAGTCCCTGATGACTGTGCAAAGAGCTTGGTATCCATCAACCCACATTGTTCCCCCTCATCCCTTTCATTACTCTAACCCGCCTTACCACTCTATACCCTATCACACTTGCTGCCGCTTACCGTAGAACTTCTTTGTCCCGAAAATGGGATCGTCGCAGAACTATTGAAAACGGGCTAGATCGTTACACACGCTTGCTCTTTAAGCACAACTTTACCTCTAAACTGCGTCGTCAATCCCTATTACATTATTACGATATCTGTGTTTCATTTATTCATCGTTGTTTTATTTAGATCACAGGTAAAACATATGACAAGCAATTTCTATATTCAACCGCTAATTTTATATATAACTTATCAAAACTATCCTTTTGTTCGGCTGCATTAAATGCGTATTTTCGTACGCTGGTGAACATTTAGAAAATGATTCCTTCATTGGTTGTTGTTGAAGTGGTTAACACTTCTAAGAAAACTCTACATCTGTACTGACTAATTTTCTGAATCACTAAAGCCATCGACAGGCCATAGACAAAAGACAACTACATGGCAACCATGGACAAAAGACAGGCAACGATGGCTTCGGAGTTTTTCAGTTACTAGGTAACACTGCTAGCGTAACGTCATCCAAAGCAGAGTGCGACCAGCGCCGATCGCTCTTAACTTCAACAAACAATCGACCCAAGGAATGCCGTAAATCTGTCATTGGCAAATTAGGACCACTAGACCCGCACGTGTCATCGGACTTAAGAGCGGTCCTTAAAACATTTCCTTGGGATCATTGTTCATTTCTGGAAAGCACGGAGAAAGCGGATATTAAGGGGAGACTTCCTTCACCTACCTGCGGACAGGAGACTCGTATTAATCAATCATTATCTTTAACTTTAGCCCCTCTTGGCCTAACGAATATTACAATCCACGAATCCGCTTTCCCCGTGCACAAGACACACCCCTGTACAAATTTTCCTCCGTATGAACACGGAGGCGGAAAGTCAGTCTTATCTCCACCAACGAAATTGTACGGTGTTTAAAATAAAGCCTACCTAAAGGTGCACAATTCTTTCTTAATCTAAAACCCACATATTTTACGTGACACTAGCGTGCGGATCTGGACCAGCTCAAACTGTATTCATATTTATACATACATTTCTTTGTTAAATATATTTTACTGTCTTACAATTTATCCACGCGCTCTTCTATCTATATAACCCATAACCACAACAGTTGTGCATAAAATTTCATAGATTTATCGCCTATTTACTTGTATTATCACATATGTAATGTTAATGTTTATATTTATTCAATTAATACTCTTGTTAATATTGATGTCCATATTTATGCAACTACGATTGTCGTTAGTATTAATGTCCATAGTAATTATTAATTAAACATGCTGAGTAAATTCAATATATTGATATGTAAATATAAATGATTCTGTAACAAAGTGCTTTTTTAAACAGACTATTGCGACGGACTATAAGTACATTAAATCAGGTATTGATATAATAAAATCGTACTTGAATATTCTTAAACTAACGAAATATTTAAAGAAATATTCTAAAACCATTTCTGTTCGTCTACACTGTTTCCTTTTCACGAAAAGCTATTTGAAATCCTGATCTCTTTAGACCGTATAAATCAAAAGATTCAACGTCCTTTTACCAATTAAGGTATCCTATTCCTGAGCAACCTTAAAAACGAGAGAGAAAAAAGGAATCTCTCAACGAGAGCTTTCAAGCTTTCCATTTTCATATCCAACGATTTCCTGAACGTCTAACGATCATTATGCCTGTCTACTCGGTCGTGATGAAAATCTCATACCGGATAATGAAAATCATTCAAATTGTATTTATGAATTCGAAAGTTTTTCCTACAAACCACGGCGCCGCGGACGAGCCCGTAAGAAACTTTAAATAAAATTCATTTGGGAGATTCGTGATCCGGCATTACCATAAATTTGCAAGCTATCCACCGCGGTCTTGGAATTTATTTCAGCTTCAGCTAGCAGGACAATCCTGAGAGAGGAGAGAATCTCGAAATTCTGCCGTGAACGCACTAGCGAACTTCTTTTCCATCGTTCTGGTACTTATAAGTTGTTAGACGCGTAAGGAGGACATTGTTATACGTATAATGCTCGATTATAACGCAGATTGAGCTAATTTTAGGAACCTATTTTTTTCCATAAAGAAAATTTTAATTACTTAAATTAATAATTGTTTCATAAGCTGATAAATTATAGATAGATATTGGACGTGCGTGAAAATTAAATTTTTATGAATATGGCAAAATAAAAATTTTTCTCGTCTACTAAATATTATAATAAACATTATAATTTGTATATTTTATATTTTTTATATATTATATTCATTCTATAGATTATTGCAAGTCTAATTTGTCTATAAATGCATATCTGCAGTCTAAGTACAGATGTAGAATCGAATTTTACTAACACAGAAAACACGCAACGTAATCAGCATGATTCTCAAATTCAATGATCTCGACGTAACAACACGTTGAGCGCGACAAGGGACATTTCTACGCGTGGAACGGTAGTGTCGTACTCCTCGTACTCGTAATGTAATGTCCTCGCGAGAACGTACCGGGAACTACATTATCCCCTGTTGCACTCCGGTTACATCCCCTGACCAATTGTCTCGGTTGTAAATTACCAGGGCCAAACCCGAATTCCGCCTGGGATTCCTCGTCGTCGCACTTACAAGCACGTGTGCGTGCTCTTGAACGCGTAAACATCTCGGCCCAGTGCCAGTCTACGGATTATGCGCGTGAATTTCGAAGGTCGACACTCTCTGCACACAGGCACGAATACGACGACGATACAGGCGCTAGAGAAGCAATCGACGACAAGGCGCGCGTCGATGCTTCAAATCTCTGTTGCGCATGTGGCGCAATTTTTCTATCGATTTTTGTACTGTTATAGAGTGAAGGAACAATGGAGAATTTTTAAATTCTGACTGTGTCGCAGGTATGATAAGAATGACAAAGAATGTTTCTTATTAGGTTCTTGAATTGCAATAATTAGCGATAAAGATCGGACCAAATACATCTACTATGAATAAGCAAATATGTTTCACCCTCTGAATATCAAAAACGAGGATATGTACAGGACGACGATATGTACAGGAACACGTAGTATTAAATGCTTTGGCTATTTCGTACATTTTCGAATATTGTATGCATTCTATACATATTCGTACAGTTAAATTTCAAACCTAAATCTTTCAAAGAGCACAAATTGCCACCAATAATTACACCTCTAAGAGTAACATTCCTTCATCAGGAAACCATTTGCTTTCCCGAAGAGAGCTCACTGCGTCGAGATACCGATCGACGGAATCTTCGCACGTTTGCTCGTTTACACGCTCCCTGCTGGTTGCCCTCCGCCTTCTTCCACCACCTTCTCTCTACACCTGGTATAATTCCCCATTTAACATCCGGTTCTCGTACTAACGATATATCGGCAATTGCACTCAGTTCCCTTCGTTCCAACCAGCACGTCTTCTATTCCCACCTTCTCTTCTTCCTTCCTGTTAGTAGGATTTCCTACAAGCGTTGAACTCGTACGTTTGACGTATGCTTTCACCGCTTTCAAATAGATGCGACGACCATATGTAGATAGGGTTTTCTACAATCGCGAAGCAGTAAAACTTTTGTATTTTTAATCAACCCCTTTAGAATCATGCACTTTCAGAATTAGCATTCTTCTGGATTCTTAATAATCAGCGGACGTTCGCGAATTATATTCGTAGGACTCTCGAACTCTTAACTTTAAGAAGCTTGAACTTTATGAAATATTAGTATCCACTAAGGGGTAACACGTAAGTTATTTTCGTGAAATTTCAAAACGTCTCATATATACATAAAATTCGTCAATGTTTTCTGATAACTATCTAAATATTTTGTCAACCACTGTTGGAAATTCGAGGATTAGGCCGGATGCGCGTCCACAGACAGGAGGCGCATGCGTCGCAGGAAACGGTACGCATTGCGGTTGTAATATCGTGGCTCGGCCGTTTCACCGCTGCGAAGATATAGCTAAAGCTCTAGTGTGGTTTCTGCATCTCTGTTTCTCTTTCTGTTAGCCTCCTCGCGATTCTCTCTAGCCGAACATATAACGACGCCACCTTTTGCCATCTTACCGAATTGGGACGAAGGAATGAGGGAATCTGGAGGAGGAAAATGTAGAAACGAGCGAAGAACTTGGCGAGATATTTGTATTATATGGCGCTGGCATGTCACGCGACTTGAAAACCGCGCCAAAGAAAAGCGAATAGGCCCGAATCACCGATTATTGCCGAAAAATACCGAAGTATGAAAAGTTGATAACTTGCGCGTAACTTACTGGATTATTCAAAACAATTCGTAGCGTGTTTGACAGTCGGTATTAATTACAGGTTACTGTTTTAAAAATGTATCGAAGATAGTATATTTAATCAATAATCCTAATTAATACATCCGTGTTTTAACCCGTGCAATTTATAAAACGGGTACACATGTACTAACATATCCGTGGTTTCGTATGATTGTTGATGTATAACGGTCACATTAAACAGCATACTTTTGCATATAAAATAACATGGAAAAGAGAAAATCGATTTTGATTCTAAATTTCAAACAATACAACGAATCTGAATTCAATTGCATTCGATAAAATACTTGTCACTGTGTAAAAATATGTTGTGTTCCTTCGAACACCAACAACTGTAGCGACACCGACGATCGGACGAAATAAACGCTACAAGATTAAAATAAACTCCTGCCTTCCAAAACATTCACAGTGCAAATAAATATCGTACAATATATTGAACTTCCTCTATTAAAAATCGAAACGGCAATATTTTTTGTATATGTGATAGCGAACGAAAAAATGTTTAGAAAATAGTCGATATTGAAAAATATCGTAATTCTGCAAAAAACAGAATATCGAATATATACGACGTTAAAAATTAAAAACAATTGCGATAGAGATCGAGAATAAAGATTGCCAATACTTACGTACGCTAGCAATAATTTTACATTTATTTCTGCCCTCAACAATATAAAAAGGAAACATGCACATTAAAAGAATCATATACAACACTAAACTGATTTTCTGCGCGAATCAAATTACCTGGAAAAACTGAAAAGAAGAAATCCTACTCAAGATATACCGCGCCTTGTATTTGATTACACAAACGTACCCTTGCTCTAAAATACGAAGCAATTAACAAGGGTCGAAATCTCAACCGAGAAACTGGAATCGGAAAACAGAGGAAAGGGTTGAACACGACCCTCGGTTTCTTCGTTCGTTTACAAAACTTCCAGGCATCCCGTTAAACTCGCTCGATTTCTCCTGTGCACGCGCACTTACCGGCGCGATTATTGTTTCCGGCATGCCAGAACATATATCCGGTAGCACATTTCGCGCGGTATTAAGGCGCCTATATTCTCAGACAACAACAACTCTACTCTCCAAGGAGACAAAGTTGGATCGGTGTTCTATGTTACGGCTATGAGTTAACAACAACGCTCAAGGGAACCAGAAACGACATAGGCATTCAACAGCCTTGATGCAACTACCCTAACTTTAAAGAGTACGTATCGCTCATTTTCTGTAATAATGAATTAAAAATCACGATTTCAGAAGAAACGAGTTTGAATGTTCCGTTAAAATTTTGTATGAAAAATTGCACTACAATGTCAAATTGGTATAATAATTTAACTAATACTTGGTACTAGTAATTTATATATTGATTTAACTAAGAAGGTTATTATATTTATTATATTATTAATTTATCATTAATTTGTACACTTTGATCAAGTTCACATATTATTATTACCACAAATAGATCAAAATGATATTTCTGTACGGTAGTGTACAAGCTTTCAATGAAGCCCCACATAGAATAGAACAACATAGTCTGTAGATTTCTTGCATTGATCTCACAAGGCTCTGGTTAAGTCTATTTTGCTCTCACGACAACATCGCACGATTAGCTTCTTACTTGATGCCATTTTGAAATGAAAAAAGAAACACTTCATATACCTGTTATAACAATGTTACATAACATTTTTTTTTTTATTTTCGAAACATGTTATATAACTTCACTATGTAACGTGTGTTGCTATATGTACAGTGTACTTGCAGCTTAAGAAAAGAATGGAGAGATTCGAAAGGGTTGAAGGGAGGAGAAGAGTTACAGAATCAGAGGATTTCGACGGTATCTTTCCTTCTTAATGTAGCTGCATTAATTAACCGCCGAAGCGAGACTTGCCGGGAATATTTCTCCGGTCGTTTCTTAAGAGGACCTTGGGCGATCCGGAGGATACCCGGTAAATTTTCAAAGCGTAAAGCTGAAAACGTAAATTAGAGGCCTAAAGCGCCAGAATAAAACCTCGTGCGATGGAGAAAGCACGCTAGCAGACTGCGCGATTGGAGTGTAGAGAAATGTTGTTTTAAATTGCATGTTCCATCGGATTATTGAAAATGAATCTAAAAAATCGTAATAAGGTACTTAATTAGAAACAGATTTTTTTAACAAAAATCAAAGCACACGGTATATGCATATACAAGTATGTGGTACGTTTGCACGTATACGAAAGTTTCCATCGACGTGCTCTACATAGCAGAAGCCTTATAGAAATATCTGTATCATTGAAGCGTAACTTTTACTTTGAACTTCTACACGGATTGAGAAAATACGCAAACGGAACCAATAACACGTCCTACTTCCTACATCTGATCTTACTTTGAAACTATTGCAAACAAATCCACGCAACTTTCCGCTGTATATTATGAGAAATCGAAGCAAAGTACTTTGCAAGTTTCAACCGAATCATTAGACCTACGACTCTTCTTGTGACTTTTACAATTAGCTTTTATCAATTTTTCCGTGATTACCTTGCACGAATGGAAAATTATGATCGGTCAATGATTTGCTCGATGATCTTAAACAAATTATTTCGTCTTAAATGAAACCGAAAATCGTCCTAATAGTTACGAACAGTAGTAAATATATACGTACATCGTAAAGCATAGATCTATATCTACGTCTCTTTACTGTACTGACTATTATCTTGAAACGACGATTAGTTCGCTTTTCCTCGAGTCTGTAACTCGTTGTCGTGACGTTCTCCGTGTCTCTCATTTTCACCGTCTGCGTTTCTTCCTTGATTTTTTCCAGGGGCAGGTCGAAGTCTGCGACGGCTCGTCCCATCATTCCCCCGGGTAAAGGCATTCTGGACCCTTACCTCTTACGGGTCTTCACGTTGCAATAAATGGTTTCATTCTCAGCCTTGCGTCTCTCGATATAAAATCTCTGTCCCCCTTCTAACTCTAGTCGGAGAAAGAAAGAGAGAAAAAGTGGAGCAACGGCGTACGACGATGAACGGATGGAATCAGAAAAATGCAGGCATCTCCGGGGAAATTAACGTAATGAGGTAGTTCGATTCTTCTTAGAAGCCAAGCTATATCCTCTTGCTCTCTCGTTCTCTCTCTCGATTCGTCGTTATTGGTTTCTTCGAATCGCTTACTTCCTTAATTCGTCTGGATCAGCCGCCAAGAATACCGGGTGTCTCGTTAAAGAGCGAGTCACTCTCTATCAAAAGAGCGTCCTACTAATTACACAACCAGAGTGGACACTATTTCTCCCTCCGTTTTCGAATTTAGACGGACGAGATAATTAAAGGGCTGCTTAGTCGGGCGACTTCGTCAGTCACTTTGCTTAACCAGGCAAATAATTTGTAAGTTTAACAGCGAATTTCACCGTATCAGATAGCAATCAATACGTTTCATGGGAACTTTCGAGTTTCAACTACTACGTGTTAAACTTGAATTGGCTAATGTAAACTAATTTCTTTTCCTTTCATTTATTATCATTTTGTGACAATTAATTTTCTTCCGAAAATATCTCTGTCGTAGCTTCAGTACTCGTATCTATTCTAAACGTTTCCTTACCATAACATTTACCCCTTGAAACGAATATTAAATTATTGAAATATTTTTCTATAATTTAATCTATTATATGCGAGAAAATTATTGTCCTAGAGTTACAAAAAACGACGCGAAGAGCAACGGTGGTGGCGGAGATTGGAAAAGGGGGACGCAAAGAGTTACTGATTTGAAAAGGTTTCGCGTTTCTTTCATTATGGTCCTGAATTACGGGGAGCTGGATAGAATGCTGGTAATACAAAATCGAATAACGATGCGAGAATCTTGACTCTTGTAACAGCTATTCTGGCGTAATTGCTTGAACTCGAGGAGAGTTCCTCTGAAAAGAAATCCCCTTTCGTTAGTTGGCAAATAAGTTTCCGAGCGTTCAATGGTCGATCTCGTTTGCCTGGAACGTATGCCGAATCGAAGAAGGCAAACTTTCAATGCCCAATAAGAGGTGACTTTCATTTGTAATTCGTGCATCGATAAGAAGGAATTTTGTTGTCGACATTCACCACGGATTGATCCTCATTCCACCTTCTTTAAGTCCCAGCAAGTAAATCTTTTCGTACCGTTTTCGTACAATTTACTCGTCCAATGAAAAAAAAACAGTCGACCGAATTAATTAACGAATGTTACGAGAGCTTGCAACGAGAGTTTGTAATTTTGAGAGTTACTCGATAGTGAAATGTTTACTTTTGTGTGCCGATCGTAGTATTCGAGTGAATCATACGTATGTGACGAAATAACAAGCTCTCGAAACTGTGCTAAACAGCATCACTTTTTCTCTCAACAACAACAATTCGTTCTCGATCGTTGCTTTTTGATACTGTTCTAGAATGGGTTTCGAACCTATTATTAGGAATATTAGCTAACGTACGCATGGCGCTAATGTTTCACCACTGTGATCGTCACAGTGTTAAAGTATTATTTCCACTTGGAGAGATTAAAGAATCGACGTTTTACTCGAAAAATTGCAATCTGGTACGATAGAAATAAAGAAATATTTTTAGAATACATATTTAACTTACTATATTCTAATTGTCTACACGTAATAACCGAAGTGTTATTATTGGTCAAATTAATCACCGTAAGAATTAATATTAAGAAGAAAGTCATCCGTTCAAATATCAATTTCTAAGATATCAATTTCTCTCTTCCCAAGAAGAATAGTTTGGAAACATTTTCTTGAGAAGAATAGTAATGGGAAGAGGAAAGGAAGAGAGGAAATTGTATAGTCGATTCGCGAGCCTTCGTTCGTTAAGGCAGTAAATTATTTTCCTAATTTGCGAGAATGCCTATGAGAAGGCGAAGGGGAAGAGAGTGAGGAAAGGCTCGAAGGGAAAAACTTACGAAGGGAGAGAAAGCCGTTGAACGACGGTGTGTTCCCTCGGTATTTCGTGGTGAGAGGGCCGATTATAACAAGTGCATTAAAACTCGCAAGTCCGGATCCGTCGTCGTCCTCGTCGTCAACTTTTAATAGAATCCTGCTCCCGCCTCTCCCGGACAATTGAACTGCAATGGCAGCTTAAGGAAAGGGCCACGTTACCGAGAGGAATGGACGGACTTTTTTAAACAACTATTCGAGTTAGATAAAGAAACATGAATATGAATCGAGACGAAATAAGGATGGATAATGGAAGTCGAATATGAGGTAAATAAAACATTTTTCGTTTTTAAAGGAATACAATTTTAAGCTCCGTGGAAATAAAATTTTGGTATATTACGTGTAGACGTTAGATATATAAATAGAAATTGAATTCTTCATCTGGATATGTATGTTCATATACTTTGAGAGTCGTTTCCACCAAACCTACGTAAGATACTTTATATTTGCTGGTATTTTGGAGACAAATAAAAGGATGTGGCACCTCAAGCCTTATAAGAGCGGAAATTTTTAATTCCAGTAATAAAGTTTCCGCATTACGAACTCTCCATAACCTTGCGCCCGTTGATTCAGAAAGTAAGCCGTAACTTTACGAAATTGAAGCCATAAACTAAATCCTGCATTATACTCTACAAACTTTTGTTATGTTGCATGATGTACCATGTAAAAATGATTTTCAAAATCGTTTCTCGTTTCAAATTCCAAATTGTCCTTGAAATAATATTACTATAATATTGGTGAAAAATATATAACATTGAAACGCAAGATTAATGAGTTATTTAAACTACACGCACCTACTTTTATTTATTATTTTTTCCAAGTGGATTTTGACCTCCGATAAAACATACGCGCATTGTAAAAGATAAAAACCACTAACGAAAAGAAATATCAACGACGACAGAAAGGAAAACAGAAAGAATTCCAATTTAGTTGGTTAAAATCTTCTGGAATTATCACACGATGCTATAAACATTGAGGAAATAAATTCCTAAGCTGTGCTCGTAACAACGTCTCTAACGTAACCTAGCCTTCAAGGAACAACAAGAAAACGAGAAAACGAAAAGCCAGATTAATAATACAGCCTTAGTATCATTAGCCGCGGTAATGGTGTGAACTTTTAATTAGTTGCGCAGTTTCATTCGGAAACACTTGCACGAGCAGCAAATCCATTGTGTTTTTATTCATGGCCCAAGAGATAGGCAACAGTCCTATCTTCTACTCTCCATCGTGCTAACCAGAAAAGCCCCCAGGGTCAGAAACTTTAACTTTCTTCTATCCCTTCTGCCCTTTCCCTAAGAACCTCTCAGAAAGAGGCGCTACGTATTTGTCCATTAACACTCTTAAACACAGAACGTTCATCGTTTCCTATTTTGTTCCTCCAATGGCATTACCTAGGCGTGCGTCTGCACGCGACTTTCGAACTGCTAATTCATTAAAAAGTATACCCTATCGTTTAATTACATTACATTACTGCATTATAAGAAGATTGAAAAATCTACGTTGTAGCGATTAGATTGCAGAATGGATTGCGATTGATATATATATATAATTTATCCTTTTATGGACGCGCATAATGAAACAGAACTTAAATAGAGATTCGTTTTACCTATTAAAAATTATGATACGATTAAAAATTATCATACGACTGTAAATATTCACAGGTGGAGACCATGTCGTCGCGTCGCCCAAAATCGTCAAAATCAAGGATCACAGTCCTTTCCTAGAAAATGCTCTATAGTCCTTAAAAGGATTCGGTTTGCTAATCCCTTCACAATCCGGCCATAAACCCAAACACTCTTTGCCTGAAACCATCGTGGTCCATCGAATGGAGCCGCGCGCGCTGGTATAAAACGAGTTTGGATGGGTTTAATTACTCAGCTCTCGACCGGCGATGTAAATGATGGCCATTAAATCGCGGGGCTCGATGTTTACCTCGAAACCACGAAAGTGGAGAGCAATACGTTGGTGAAGAACAGTTCGCGTTCATCAGACAGTGGAAGAGAGCCTCGATTTTTATCAGCAACGATACACCCCCAAACGATTTTCTATTCGCGAAATCAATATGAGCAACGATTCTCCGTTTGGATTTAAATCGAGTGGCCCTCTCTCTCCGTTAATTTGCTTAATGGGCAAGTACGCTGGAATACGCTGACGGGGAATGCTATTTATCACGATTTTAATTGCCCGCTTACGAACACACGCGAACCGTTTCACCTGTAATCCGTATAAATGCGAACCTAAGAGGTTCGAACGCTCTGTGAATTTTAGGATTGTGTTAGTTGCTGGCTCGTGGCCGGTTGTTTTATTAAAATCCAGTTGCTATTATTATTAAATGATTTAGTAGCTCGATTAAACGAAAGTGGGTGATATCGATGATTTACAATCAAAAGTTTCTCGTTTGAATCTTTGTAATGAGATTCGCTTTGGGAGAAACTTCTAATTCCAACTAATATAATTATTTCCAACTAAAATATTCTTAATTTAACAAAATCGCAGAACAATTCTTTCCTGTTATTTTATCACCAATTTTTATTATCGTGCTTGTTCCTCGTCCCGACGATGACAATCGATTCCAGAACAATCGCACAGATCGAATAATGGACAATCATCTAAAATAATCTTTAACAATTTTCGAAATTCCCGATCGTTTACCAGAAGGTGAAAAGTAAAACGAGAAAATCACAGAAGCAGCATGGAACGTATAATTCGCGAAGTTGCAATTTTACCGGATATCTACGGGTCTGGAAACCCTCATATTATGCGTGTATCCACCATATATCAGTCTTACAGCACTCCTGATAACAATTTCATACGGGGATTACGGGGACGTTGGAGGTGGACGGGGGTGAGAAGAGACACACGCATGAGTGCACTACTCTACCGAAAGCGAAAGGGATAATCCTCTGAATAATGCGCATGCTGTTACTGCAATATTAATCGGTTTCGAAAGGAAAACACCGAATGCTTTTGACTCCGGAGCTTTTATGCAAAGGAAGCGTCCACGTTGGCCACCCTCTTTCAAAACAAGCGAGACGTTCTCCACGTGCTTCGCATCACGTGATTAGAGGAACGAATGGGACAGCCGAAAGTGTAAGTGAACGAATAATCTTCCCAGGATCGATATACATACACTCACAGGATTCACAGGCTGATACAGTCAATACAAAATTCGCTGGGCTTCATTATAATATTTCCAATTTAAAGGATGTACATATGCAGATTTCTGTGAGAGTACGTGCCTTCCATTTAATGTTTTAATTACTTCAGATAATTAATAAATCATTTCCTCATTTAAAGGTTTATGTTAATTTGGATAATAATGAATTCATCTTTTAAATAATAATTCCTCTTAAGGAATCATTGTTCGATTAATTGATCGATTAGTTAGGCATATCGTATATTTATGCATTCCTGGATATCTCAACACGTTTCTATATTTCTTGTAACAATGATTAAGTAAATGTCTGTTTGAAAAGAAAATTCCTTTTAGAAGAGCGAGGTGTGGTGAAATAAATTGAAATCTTCGAACATTTACAACAAAAACACCACTCAACGGTATAAAATGGCTATACTAGTTTACTCGTAGGAATTGAATCGAACGAATAGGGTAGTCGGTGTTACGGTGAACAAGGGTACGCAAGGTTTTTCACGGTCGAGTCGCGGTGATCGAATTCGCAAGTCGCAGGAAATGACGGGAGCCCTTTATCCAGAGACCTGACTGGATGAACTCTGAAATGGTGGTGGATTACAATGTCACATGGGTCGGAACCGGTAGCCAAGGGGCGCCAAATATATTGTCTGTCGCATGCATCGCGTACGCGTGCATACAGCCCTGAGGCTAGCGAGCGTAACGCTGACGCGACAGATTGGCTCGGATAAATTAATTTCATTTACCGGTGATTTAGGCGATCTGCAAATACCAGGGGATCCCCATTTGACATTCTACACGCACCCCCATGGCGAGCATCGCAACACAGAGGAACGTGGTTTCCCCTTTGGTGGCCTCGAGTGCATCTAGATACAATTTCTCTTTATACGTGCATCATTCACGATTTTTATTAATATTAGATCAAACGACTCTTAATGTCTGAAATTGTGTGATAAAATTGGTATATATATATATACACATATATATATATAATCATGTTTCGATCTGAAGAGAATTTAAAGCTATTAAAATTACCGAGGAAAAGAAAATTACTGAATCATACGAAGCTGTTTCTTACTTTATACACGTAACATCTGTTGGATTCTGCTATTTTGTTATTTCTAGCGTTCTAATATAAATGAAGTATATTTTTAGTGTATCTAGGTATAATTTAGCTGCGTTAATTTTCATAGGTGTCAGAATATTTGCCTATTTTTACTAGAATGTAATTTAATTACGAAATTATGAATGAAAATTATGTAAAATATAGATTTGCCAAATCATATTTATATTTCATATTGTATTAGAGAGCCTTTAAATTTGGTACTTTGAGGTAATTAAAATTGCTGAATTAGAAACACCGCTCGTTTCTGCACATCATCGAGTACGGAAGGAAATAGTTTGGCCAGTGGTGATCCGCAACTTTCCAGCTGCACAACTCTGGTTTTAATACAATTACGGGAAAACCTAATACCCCACGGGAATGCTGGGTTTGTGTCAAAGAGGTTTTCATCGTACTAGAAACAAAACCGTTGCGTCAGGAGTAAAGTATAATTAATTCTAAATAGTACATCGTTAAAGCTTAAACAGAAAATCAAACGTTACATGCTGCATTAAACAATAATTATGTTAAGAATGTGCAGAATACTTGTACGACCTGTGCTTGTAAAAAATTGTTTATTCGTGTATTATCGTATAATAACGATGGATTAAAATAGAAAGTTTTGTAGAGATGATAATAATCTTTTATAATAATATTCTATAAAAATCTTGAAAGATCTGTGTTAATGATATTTTAATTAGAATTAGAGCAAATACGCAATATGCTCAAACGTTATTCTGTTTGAAAATTCTGTGATAAACAACGGTTTGGCTCACTGTAAAGAAAGTGAAAGAAAAGGAAGAAGTTGGGCCATTAAGAACCAACTTTACGCTATCGCAATATTTCGTTTTCCGCTTTTTTCAAGTAATTGAAAATTGTTGAATCCCGTCTTTTAAAACTGTAATAATGAAAGTCCATAGAAATTCATAACATTATGACTATCTTCTTTTTTAAATAAAGAAAATATATCTTTGGTTCCTGATCTGTACAACGAACTTTTACAAAGTAAAATATTTTTATAATATTTGAACAGACTTATCGTCGCTACTCCTTATACGCTCTTCATATATTTGGAAAAATTTAGGCGTTGAAAGGTTAATGAGTTAAATTGCACAGATCGCATCTGTTATATTCAACATTCTCTAATTTCTCATACGCATCACGTAACATAATATCATTGCGTGCGGCTAAATAACACGCTAAGCATGCTCAGTAAGGTAGAGTACATCAGTGAAATTCGTCGCGTGCCGCAACTTTCTTCCATAGCGATTATAAATCCCATCGCGAGACAGTAGCAGGGACACGTATCTCTGAACATAATTTCCTGGAAACTTTTGGGGAAATCTTTTGATGCTAGGGCGGTGGAGCTTCTATTTCATTGTGCCAGTGCCTAATGTCGCGTCCTTTTCACGCCGGATGGTGCGGCTAAAAAACCTGGCGACCATTGCGTATCGCGAACACGTGCGGACCGGGGTTAATTTCCAGAGACGAATGTCACTTCTTAAACTCCCCTGTTTCCCAAAAAACTTTTTCAACTGTAATTGCGGCCCCTTCTTTTCGGACGCCGTATAATTTCAGACGGTTACTTGAAAATATCGCGACTACACGACGCAGTTTCTGCTTGCTGTTAAAATATATATCGCTCGAACTTACATCTGTTCTTTCTCGTTATAGTTTTATCTTTTCTAGGCTTACTTCTATAGAATATTTGAGAAACGATTATCTAAGTAACGTGCTATTTTGTTTAACTATATGTTACTTTGTAATATAATGATAATGTTGTGATTCGAATAAACAAATGACTTCTCTACAGATTGTTTTATTATTTAATTACCAAATGAAACAATTTCTGATTCTATTGTGTCATTATTAATCGTATCGTAGAATGCCAATTTCTTTACGATGTTTCACGCATAAATAAAACACTTCGACTATGTTGTTAATCAAAGTAGAATATTTAAAATTCAAATTATATGTCATTTTACTTGCAAAACTAAATTTATCTAAAAAAAAAAAATTTATCAAATTATTATTTTTTATTCTCTCTCTCTCTCTCTGTTTAGTTGTCTTTGTTTTTACTTTGTTCCCGTTTTCCTGTTCTTTTTTTTTTCGAGCGAAAAATTCATATCTTCTTGTTGGCGATGCAAGGTCTCAAGGGAGTCTTTTGCTACGTTCGGTCCACAAATTTTTCCTCCGTGTTCTACCGATTTTCTACACGCTGCTGGAACCTTCTAAGAACTAGACGCGTTCACTATTTATAAAAGGGGAGGATACAAAGTGTTTGCGTTTCTTTTACCTGCCCTCTTACTAGCAACTTTCTACAATAATTTAAAAATAGTAGTTGAAAGTTTTAGGAAAGTGAATTTTCTTGGTTTTAACAAAAGAATCATAATTAATAAATGAATATATTGGAGTAATTTAATTGTAAATATATAAGCTGTCTATAAACTCGAACACTAATAATTCTCCCATTTAAAATCATACATTATTATCGAAACATATGAACAAAATTTGTAGAAGTATCAAAGAATATGAAAATTTCTATGAACTATAACAGTCCGACAAACTTGTTGGTTTTCTTTCAAAATACAGATTATTCAATCCAATATAACCGTTTATTATTAAAAATCTATAAATGTATAATCTTAAGAATATCCCTAAAGATAAAAAGTCAATTATTCCAATAAAATACATATATTGTCCTAAAATAATTATAATAAATCAAAATCTGAGTTCATCAGAAATCTTTTGTTCGTTTCATCGATTTCATCATCTAAAATAAATAACAGCGGAATTACGAGAATTATAATTAAACGAATTGCAACGACTTAAGTTTGGAAGCTCATTTTATTCCAATTTAGGGAATTTAAGCGGTGCGACCGACTGCTAAAGCGGTCGGTACCCCTAGCGTCGATCAGGTAGGCCAAAACGGTGTAACGTGAAATTGGTACTTTGAAATTTCATTAGTGAAGTCAGGTGGCGTCACAGATTCAATTAGCTTTTTATTGGATTTCGAACTGTGCGAACTGTCAAAGCGATAACCACTTGCCTGCTACCATCGCACTAACACTTACATGCGTTGTGTATACGAGTGTGTACGTATGCGTCAGACGAGACACCCTAAAGGATCAGCTTTTCATTTATCGGCTGCTCTTGTCCTGTTAATGGCAAACGTCAATTAGAAAAACAGAAGTTAATGTTACCGAACTCTTTGATCGCATGGAAAAGCTAAATTTTGCTTAGAATTCTTTTTAGAACATACGTCTGATTGTTACATTAAAAAAAGCACACTTTACTTAATAAGGAATACATTTCTTTTATACTAACAGCGTGGATAATTCAAAAAGATGTTTACAAAAAGAAATGGGATCTCACGGTGGCAATATTTTTAAATATATCCAGACACAAAATCCTAAATACCTTGGAACAAAGAATATATAACATAATACACTTTTATTATCACTGATACAATTCATAAAATATAATGTAGGTATGTGTTAATATAGTGGTAAAGGTGCTAATAATATTACATAATATTCGATTAAATTGTACGAAATACCCTACTAATGAAGTGTTATTAGAAGGAATGAAACGATATTTTTCATTGAATAGAGAGAGATCTAATCGCGACGAAGATCTGATTTATGTTGGATCATCCAATGTTTTACTTTCTTGCCTTCCGTCTTTGAAAGCCAGTTTGTCTAGACAGGAAACGAAAGCTGTATTTCTCGTTAAGTTACCATTGATAATGAGCGGGCTTCCCTAATTATTCACCGTTCTAACAGAATGGCTTACAAATAAAACTACTACCAGTAAATTCGCTTCTCTGCTCCACCTTTTTCTTTTTCTTTCTTTCCTTTGCTCGTTCAACGCACGATACCTTTTCATACAGCACTGAATCGTGCTTACATAAGAAGCTTCGAAAGGTTCGAATTCACTTTTCAAATAAGAAATACTATGCCTCGCATTCAAGAAGCTTCTAACAAGTACATACTTCATTTTGATTCCAAATTTGACTTGTGTGTCAATTTTATAATATAGTGATAATATTTTTATTTGTGTTATTTAGTGATTTAATAATTCCGTAATTACTTCATAATTATTTATAACTAACAAAATACAGCTGAACATCCGAATATTAAGGTACATTATTGAAATAATATCATAATCGACCGATCTCGTAAATAATTCATCACATAAACTACACGAACAACTGACCAACGAATGATTTGCATAATTTATATAACGGGTATGATTTACAGAACGGGAACAAAAATTAGCCATTGGCAACTTTCAAAAAAGACAGTTTCCTAGAAATTGCTGCGTTTAGACAGAAAATATGTGGCGTGACGAAAGTAGTCCACGAGTGACCCAGAAAGCGATAGAAAGTGAAAATAAAAGAAGAAGATAGACAGAAGAGAGAGGAAGGGCGAGTCGTTGATTTAATGTGGAATGAGTCCAATATTTTTCAATAAGGAAGTCCGAGACGCATTAATGGCACACTGGGTATATATATCATGACGATAATGACGCGCTTTGCAGCATCGCCACCCCAAACGTTGGGGATGAGTTTCGCTGGTGGAACTTACCCACCAAGCCGAGCAAACCTTATAAATGCCATCGCAAAACCTGTAACGCACTACCCAAGCCAGCGGAGTTTTAGTTTTTGCCCCCATCTTCTCCCTTTCGTTTTCAAGGAATGCCATGTTAGAACGTAAAATGTCGTCGACCGTGACCTTAACCCTGCTGGCGTTCTTTCAAGTTATTCTCGACGCAATTGCATTTTTCTGGCGTTCGAAAATACATTCGATTTAATAAAAATGCATTAATACGGTAGGCGATGAGAAATGTTAAATATTTTTGAACAATTGAGGTATAAAAATTCGTAGCAAATCAATTTAATTGCATCATTCAAATAATCAGCTACAAACATAAATATAAACAAGCCTCACAATCGAGCAACAAAAGCCAACGCAGTCGTTACCTAACTTCCTTTGCCGGCGTATATATCAAAGCGACAAACAACGCAAGTTTTCGCCAAAACGAATGTCTTTTTTCCGCTTAATCAAGCCGATTCCTCGTTAAACTGTCTTCCTACTCGCAGTTGGTACGACCATAAATTAGCGAGGACACCTTACCCGTTTTGGAATGAGACAAAAGAAGAGATAAAGAGAAATCACACCAGTCGAAGAGTCTGTGGCTTCGGTCGGTTCGCGACAGGTATTTAACTAACAGCTTCGATAAATCACGTTAGTAACATGTAAATAGACAGACGATACATCACGCAAAAGTTACGTTGTATCAAGTACCGCAGCGATACACTCTCGTTCATAAGTATTAGAACACCTACAGGAATTTATTAAAGCCTTTAATCATCAGATTTGAAACCTATGCAAATGCAGAAAAGACCATAGAATCTTAAGCTGAATAAAGGATTCCTACATTCAACGTTACTCGTTCTTTTGCGACTATTGCAAATAGTTTTGAAACATTTTTGCAGAATGCAAAATCATGATCGGTTAATCGCTTGCTTGATGATTAAAACGAATTATCCAATCTTATACGAAGTCAAAAGGTATTCCAATACTTATGAACAAGAGAGTATACATATACATGGAACGCGATCGCCATTCTACAAACGAGACACTAAATTTCACAGACAAAAAAATTCCCTGTTTTTATCTCGGACGCGATGGCGTTAAGCTTAATTTTCTTTTAGCGAGACGCGGCCGAGCGTACACTTTAAGTCTGTGTGCGCTCGAGGAAGAATTTATCGGCAGAGTAAAGAACTTTCGAAGATTAGCCGGTGCTGCCAGTAGGATTTATCTTTCGATTATGGATCGCGTTTTGGTGAGCGTCCTACTGTTTTGGTTGTTCCGCCGTACTATTCCCCTTAAAATGTTGTGTTTACCATTTCGAAACTGAAGAACCTTGTTACGCAACTTAACAGAGGCAACAAGTTTCCCCTTTCTCCAAAGAATGTCTTTAATATGAATTTCTGAACTTTTATTTCTGTTTCTTTTAGTTCTTCGGAATTAAAATTATGTTAGAAAAATAAAATTCTCTCTAATGATGCCTATATTTAACTAATTCTATCATGTAATTCTATCATGAGGATTTCCTAAATATTTGTATGTACGTATGTATTGTACATATATATTGTACGTATTAGATTTTTTAAGAGAAAACTAACCTGTACTGGAAAGTTCACAATTTCGTTCATATTCGTCGCTGCGTTGATATTCTCATTGAAGAATGTATTGATTTCGTTCAACTTTAAGATTGCACTGTAAAGGAAAATTGTAATAATAGTTGTATTTAGTCATTCCGAGAATTTCCTAAACATATTTACATATCATACTTCTGAAGAGAAAACTAACCTGTATTGAAAACTGATTGATCGATATTGTTGTTGAAGAACATTTCTATTAACAATAATTATTCGGAAAAGTACTAGTTTTACGCACGGATACACTTAACGGTACTAATAATTGCAACAAACCGAAAACTAGACGCGCACAAAATGCTACCATGTTGCAATCTTGCGCATATCGACTGCGCAGTGTAACATAAATCGATTATAGATCGATATCTAGTAGCAAGACGGGCGCGGTACTCGAATTGAATTCAATTCCGACATTGTAATAATGTATAATGTAAAATCACATTTAACTAGTATATATTCATTTTCCAAGTCTTCTATTGCGTTAACGCATTTCAAATGTTGTACAACTGCTGCGTTATATAACTGTATAATAGTTTCTTCGAAATATCATATATACTTATCATTTTATATTTTCGATTAATTCTTTATCCATACACAAAAATATTCGGGTGAAGCGAACGTAATCAGTTCGTACAACCCAATCAGCGCCAATTTGTCCGCATCTTATGTGATTAAGCCTTGGGAGGAGAGCGTAATGTCAACTGTTGGTATACAGAGGGATGACGACGGTATGCTTGCGAACCGTCGTAATCCGCAGTGCAAACAAATCCTCAGAATGTTCAATGAACGTCCAGTAAATACGATGGTGTACGCAACGTCGACTCATATGTTTAACCGAAGCTTCGTTTCCACTTTATCTGATGGACCGTTACGTGCCATAATCGCTGGTCAGCTTGATTATAACTTTGCTTAATTGCCTTCCATTTAAATCCTTCAAAAACGCACACAACCAATATGATTCGATTACTTCATAGACTATCTTATCGTTTAATTACCATTTTGATAAACTAGCGTTTATCAACAAACATGCTTATTATAAATTGTCACAGAATTTAGCACGTCGTATTATGAATTAGGATATTAATCATATACGTAGAAATGTAAAGAAGACATAACTACTATTGGTCTAATATATAAAAATTCTATTATATAAAAATCCTAATATATAAAAATCTAATATATAAAAACTTTAGGGTGAAGTGGATATCAATGCAAAGATAAAGTCTGTTAAATACTGAGTAATGAGTTATTATAATATTATAGTCACTGAATACAACCGTTCGCTCTGATTAGCTTGATGTCTCGAATTATACTGATGATGATATCGGAAGCCTTTTACTGAAGGCGTCTCGGTCGACCGTTACGAACGTCCTTACTCGCTTATTACGGTTCGCGATGATGATTCGTTTGTTTATTTGATTCCGTCATCTTTTGTTGTTCAAGACGACGGTTACAAAGGTGCCGTTGTTGACACCACAAGGGCAATATATCGAATGTTAACGATTCATTATACATTTTCATGACATTCAATACACGTCATTTATAGAAAATTTCTTATACTTGATAATTGATTATACGATATTTCATATGCAGCAGAATATCTCGTCAAACTGATTTAATATGGCAATAAATTTAAAATTAGAATATTTCTCAATAAAAATTGAAACATTTCTTGATGTTTATAACAGTTTCTTTTTTAATTCACTGATATAGAAGAGATAAAAATCATTTTTTTTCATTTTTCCATCAGATAAGAAGGGAAAGAAGAAATCCTTTGAAATGGACTTCTGGAAGATCCATACCTTAAGGCGGCCTTATCTTTCTTGTCCTCTAGATTTTGGACCTTATCGATGCCATGAAAGCTTTCGAGGAGATTTGTCGGAATCTTTTCCTGGACCGTAAGAAAAAAAATATTACTAATACCAACGTATGATCGAATCTCGAAAATGCCATCCAGTAATTTGCCTCCTGTAAAAGTTATCGATATTGCCCGAGATAGTTATCGACGGCTATAAGTATAAAACTTCAGTTCGGAGCGCACCGTTTTCCAATAACTCGAGATCATTATCTTTATTCATGCGTAAAAGATAAAGAAGGATAAAATTTATTTTACCCTACCGACATTTTGCTAACCCTCGTTTCGGCCAAGCCAAAATTCGAATCTATTTCATTTTCTGAAAATGATAACAAATATTCACTTGGTAAATAGATATACCTTTTTGCTAAATAACTTAACATATTTGAAAATTTAAATCACCTGTTATTTTATATAATTTATAGTTTTATGGAAGTTTATTGTTTTGAAGAGGATTGATTGTGATTTTGAATTATTAGAACGATATTTATACATATACGACATACAAGCGATCAGACAAATTATAAAATAAAAAGCCTTTAAAAAGTAATCATGACAATTATAAAATTCTAATCGAAACGATCATTTAACAAACAGAATAAAAAGAATCTTGTTTCGCGTGATCATAGTAACATTCTCTTCTATTCTACACGCTATCAGAACATACGACTATTTCAAACACAGAACAGCTAATTTGGAAACTTCAAGAGCAACATCAGTCGACCGAAATTGGACAGGCATCCGATTAAACGACCTCATTGTTTCGAAACACGTGGTCCAAGGAAAGGTGGGCAGAAGAAGTGGTTTTGTGTGCTCTTTTCGTTAGATAGCGTTGCGAAGGTCCATGTTCAGTCATCCTACGTCCCGTATAACTGACATTTCATGAATTGGAAATGTAATTTTGCCACACGGTGGTGGCTCGCGGCGTCATAACTGTTCGCATGATAACGGGGCCTCGGAGTAAACGAGCACATAATTTCAGCTGCGAACGCGTTCGCGGCTTCTCACGGCCAAAGGGCTGCCAAATAATACGTTCTGCCACGCACAAGGAGACTACCCATAATCGCGATACAGAGCAACCACGGCAACAGCTGGCACTCCTACTTCTCCCTTTTTATTTAACGCTTCGTAACGAAGTAGACGAATGTACATCTTCTCCCTATACATTGCGTTTTTAATACTTTCGTGGTGAATATTATTCAGCCCATTTCAGGAAGAATGTGAACGAGGTTATAAGAATTAATACAATTTTTAAATTAATAAACGGATGCTGATCATTTTTGATTAAATACTTTGTTAAAAGGAAATTTTAGTGTTTTATGGGACTTACAGAGTTTTGTAAGAATTAATAGAATTTCTAATATAAAACATCGATTGCATTTTTTAACGTTCCACTTGTGTATTAATATGTTATTCTAACAATAAAAGAATGTTTCTCGCAATTTTTAGATTTTTAAGATCATAAAATTGGAGTACAAAAATTAAATATGAAACAAAACTTAAATTCCACTGTTTAAATTTATAGAATTTTGAAGACTGTTCGTACAGGATTTTAGGAAATAACATAATTTTTTGAAAATTATATAAATTTGTTCCGAGTCAAAGTAACTAGAGATACGTGAATGTGATTTTGATCAAATAGGAATACGTATAAATAGGTAAATGCAGAACATGAATAGCATAAGTTAGATACATTAATCCAAACATTAATGAATACTGATGTGAAAATTAATACCAGTATCAAATATATACTCTGATATCAATTAATCTTTAACGATAGTAATAATGAATATTAATAAACATTATTGATTAAAACAAATTTTCAATACTATTGGTTTATTATTATTCATTAATATTTGTTCATAATCATTAAATCAAACGGAAAAGTTCTATGTTATAAATGCAAAAATGGTTAATTATTTTCTCCGATTAAAATTCTATATCGAATAGTTCAACTAACATTGAAAAAATGCTTTTAAGGAATTTGTCTTAATAAAGAATTCAATATTCCATTTAATTCCTTTTAACATCCAATCAGAAGCATTTAATTAAAACATTGATTAAAACATCGACTGTTTCTAATTCTTATGATCTTATAAAATCCATAGATGAATAACAATTGCAAGTCTTTTTTTTTATTTTCCTTGAAATTTAGATCACCTCCTGATAATAAATAAATTTGTGATATTATGATTTCTGTTTTGAGATGATGAATTACATATTGAATTACGTATCTAGATAATACGAAATTGACAACTTCATAGAAAGTGAAGTTGATCAATTTGCCTTCAGAGGGGCTCGACTTACAAATTCCATCATATTATTAATGAGATGCAAAGAACTGTTTAAGTTCTTTCTCGCGACATCATTAAGCTCTAGACTATCGAAAGTACAACTAATCTTCGTCAAGTGTACATATGAAACAAACGCACCTAGTCTAATTTCTTATTTGCTTTTCATCCGATTTCGTCTGGACTCGTCCGTCTTATTTAGACTACTCTCCCCAACTTCCATTTGGTCCAATTTCGTGAACGCGCGCCACTTAAGTAAATCATACAAATACGACTACGTTCGCGTTCTTTCACGCGACCGTGGCCAATGCCGCGTCTCGTTTCACGCATTCGCCGTTTTAATCTAATCTGGAGGCGCATGTAAGAATATATTAAAGAAAAACTTTGCGCAGTGCTGCGACGTGCTCCTGAAAATTATACCGTCTCGAGTAGAACACGCCCCTACCGAGGATGGTCAAGGGACACGGGGGAAAAGAAAGAAGTAAAAGAAGAAGGCGGATGAAAAAGAGGGGAAAACTAAGAAGGGATAGAGCAAAAGAAGCCAAAGTGGTTTCCACATCCAACGAATATACCTTCTACGCCTATATCGTGGCTTTAGTTACCAACCTGGCCAACTCCGACCAGCCAACTATCCAGACCCATACATTTATTTACATGTAATTACGTTACACCCTCGTCTTGTCGACTCGCCCGGAAACTAATAAACTAATAAACTTTCCCCGTAATTTATTTATGACGACATCTCGAGTGACACTGCTGGAAAAGGATACATTAAGAAATTAATATGATGAATGTGGATTTTAGGGGTTGATGGAATTTTATGAGGGAAATTTGAAATTCATGTGAACCTTTTCCGGAACTTCCGAGTCTTTTATTAAACATTAGATGGATAATTGCTAACGAAAATTATATTTCGTAATATATCAGATATACAATATTATTTATTGCGCGAGAAGATTTATTAGATTACCGTGCATAAAGTTTTAGTTTTAGAGCAAGATAATGAAAATAATATAAAATGAGAAAAGCTTGCACTTTAAACGAAAGGAACTTTAAATTTCATATTACAGTCAAACGTTTTATTACACCGCAAAATTAGTAAAATTCAATATCTATATGAAACTCTTACGTACGGAATCTTTAGAATCTTAAAAACCGGCTGAATAGCGTGAACATCTTCACGTACGCGTTAATCGTGAAGATTTCAAGGCCACGGAACCGTGACAACTGACGACAAAAAGTTTTTCGCGAAGGTTGGCTTTCGATAGTGAAGTCAGAGGGCGAGGCATCCCTGGCAGGTTCGCGGGCCGGAGTTCGAAACCTTCAGTATTCAGCACACTCGATCACACAACAGTTATCAAAGGAACTCATTTGAGCGGTTGAATGGGCAGAAAGGAAGTCAATCTCGGTGCGCGGAGATAAGGCAGCCGTTTTCCCCGGTCTCGCCAGACCCACGTAGTCGCGCTTACTAACGTCTACCACCCAGACCTTTGCAGTCTGCTTGCATGGCTGTCGTGTGCTAGGCGTCTTACACGCCTTCGCCTTATCCCTACCTTCTATACACGTATAGCCATCATCTGGACTTCTTGTATTCGCGTGTCAATACTTTTCCTTTCTTATACCTTCGCAGACGTTACGAGGAAAAATCTGATCTGCCTGCGTGAACTTTCTTTTTTTTTTTCCTAGGTTTTGTGCGATTTATGGAATTTTTGTATGGTAGGATCGTATTTGGTCGATTATGTGTGTGTGAGATCGAATTTTACATATTTGGAATATAGTATATAAATAAATGATTAATTTAAGATGAATATTAGTTTAAAATAAATAGATAATAATTTTTATATACACGTGTGGAATTCTATACGTGAATACGAATTTGATGTGAGAATTAATAGGGATAATTGTAAGAAGTATACGCTAAAGTAATAATCATTTCTACTTAATCTAATTATAAATTTTATTCAGAGGTAATGAAAATTTTGACCTTGCACGAAAATGATTTGTATCGGAAATCTATCTTATCCTTACTTGAAAATTAGTAATAATTTGGGATTAATCTCAATGAAAAATTTAATATTGGATTTAATATCAATTTTCTTAATGTCAATAAATTACATCATAATTTTTAAGTTATATTACATCGTTTTATCAATAACGTATCTATTACGATTTCTACAGAATGTTAAAAAAATGTTTAATCGGCTCGAAATTACTCATTAAGTTGATTTGTTTGTTCATAAATCATCATTGATTTGTTCGTGGAAAGAGTAATAGTAAGTCCTGTACATTTCAAATTCCACTGTATAATAATTCAACTACGTGACTACTGCGTCGACAAAAGGATTTATTCCCTGTAATAAACTCTGTCAGTAAATCCCACGCTGTGGACAGTAGTCATGGTGCATGATATTTCAGATTAGAATGGTTAAAGTTGCAAAGTCCGGAAGTGCGATTTAATTATCATTACCATAATAATGGCATTGGATTAGAGATACCCCGTGTAATTAAGGCCACGTTAATTTCAATCATATTCTCCAAGTATATATGATAGAAAATTGTTTCTTTCGTCGTTGATGGACTAAAGTATCAAAACTTGATTTTCTCAATAAAATCGTTGTACGACATTTCTTATTCTTTCTTCTTCATAGAAATTACAATAATAATTTTCAAAATCGACCATTACAGTTCAATCAAACCACTTCATTACACAGCCAACATCACCAAAAATACGTATACCTCATTCTTAAATTTACCTGTAATCCCCAATCCCCACTTTTACTTCCTCGTAATTCCCTGTAAATACTCTCGCATTCAGCCATAGAAATACAAGCAGGAGCGTTCTATCGGATCTGGCTGGTTGTCTAGGCGCCAAGTGGGTAATTGGTACGTTTCCAAGAACACGTTGTTGTACCGGGATAATACTTTTTTCATGGACGGTACCGAATACGCGAAACGTTGTCTCCGTACGGAAGGTTGCACCCTTTCCAGTCCTTAGAAGCTCTTAATTAATGGTGCTGGCATGCCAACGGAGGTCTTCCAGCTAGCAAGCCAGTGTAAGGAGGGTTTATGCTACAGACTTGTAATCTCATGATGCCGTAACTTATTCTAAATGCACTAGTGGGACCTACGAGATATCCTTGGTGTTGTCTAGGAAGCAAAGTTTCGACCTTCTACGGGATGTTCGTTCCTTTACGTTGGTGGTACCCGTTACCGGTTGATGGTTAAACACACCTGACATTCCGGTGGTACAGCGGAATGCTGTCGGACAGCTGTCTTATGCACTCCATTAACAATGAAACTTGCCGGCTAATTAAAGGAAACGCGTCGTTCGCGTGATCCGCGACCTCGACAAAAGGCAATAACGAGCAGAATGTTTTGGTGATACAGTAATATATGTAAACTGTCGTTCATAAACATCAAGGTACTTGTATGAAGTGTAGTCAATATCAGGAATGACTAGGAAATTGTTAGAAGCCTTAAGAATTAGTATTGGATTTAAAACTTATGTGAGATACAGTGGCTACAAAAAGTACTTGTATATAGGTACGTAGTTTCATTTTACAGTGAAGACATTTTTTAACAGGTTCTATTTTTTATTGTCATAGTAAAACAATTTTATAGTCATATGAAAAAGCTACTAAATAATTTAATGTAAATACTTGGATTCAATTAATTAGTACATGTAAATGCTAAACAGCAAAAATGACTATTAAAATTAATTTACTTTAAATACAATAACAGATTTATCTAGTCCAGACATTTTTAGAAGCCTGTTATTAATCCTGGAATGGGAAAGCAAAGAAAGTTTCGCTATTCTGAGGATTCAGTTCGTAAACTGAACAAGTTTTCAACTGACGATACCCTATGACCAAACTACTGTCTAGGGTATCCTTCTCAGGGGTTGTTTTGGAATTATTATTACATGATACTTGTGAGAATCCATATATGTATGTCGAAAGCTTGCAGCGACTGTTAGTTTATATAATTCGCAAAACTGATCGATCTTCTTAAGAATGATAAATTGTAAAACTGGAAAATATATAGAAATTTTAAACGAACTATATCAAATATTTTTTGCCTCGTGTTACGTTCAATTATAATAAATGATATTTTTAATATTCGGTAATATTTTCGTTCGTTTGTCGAAAAATTTTCATCGATATTAATTTGAAGAAATTTTGGAATTCAATAAAAATCAGGCGTAAATTAATGCATTCCTCTCATTAAACATAATTTAAAACGAATAACAGAGTCGTACAATTATCCAACATGCACGCATTCTCAAATATCCGATTTCTAATATCGCAAATCTGCATTCAGATAAATTTTCATTCCCTGCTTCATGACAACTTTGAACCCCATCGAACCTTCTCACCTCTCGCATTAAAGGTAATCCATCTTACACCGCATATTCCATGACATTCGTTTCAATGTCCCAGGAGTGAAAGAGACGAAAGAGAAACTGGAACAGCATTTGCGCTGAAATAATCTCGCTTTATCTAACTGCGGACTTAATAACAGCGTTGTCAGGTGATAAATCAAACGATAGAAGAAGAAGGGACGGAAGAGGAGAATGGCATCCGTACAAATGTATATTTTAACCAGGTAGCAAGCGCAATAAGGAGGGAAAGAAGGGTTCCATCTGGAGAAAGAGAAGACGGTTGGCAATCTACAGCCTTGTGGGGCCAAGGGGTAAATTCATGGTATCCCAGCGATTATCACCCCTCGACCTCTTCGTTACTCGCTATGACCCTTGGGCTCGCGTGACCTTCCAAGAATCTTTGCCAGCCTGTCCTCGACGGTGGAACTGTCTTGCAACATTGCATATGTGCATACAGGCACCACCTATTCGACGTTCCGATGATAATCATAACGGGAGATAAAGAACATATGTATGTATGGGAAATATCCTCTTAAGTAAAATTTATAGAATATTTTAATAATAATCCTTAAATGCGTAATTTCATTTGGCAAGGATACTAACACCTACGGTGGTTAAGAAAGGTATATGCCCATTATTATATTTATTAGAACATTTACAAGCTAATTAATCAGATCCAAGTATATTAAATTTCACATCATTTACTAATATCTGCGTATTAAGTATTGCAATCCAGTTAGTTAATAAAATTCTATGATTTGTACGTTTCATTCAAACTAGTTTTTCCTAAAATCGTGACTTTTAGTTGTCTCACTGCTGCAGCGATTGAGTCACATAAAAATCGAATCTTCTTCGACGATTTCACAATTCTAAGACGTAATAAACTATTCTACAAATATAATTGATCCTAACACGGGAATTCTCTATAGCCATAAAGATTGTATTTATTCCGCCTTGCAACCATGCAGCATCAACTTGGTAATAACGTTTACCCAAGCATAAACACTGTCGGCATTTGGAACGCGTGTTCGCAATCCTTCCGCTTAGTTCCAACGACTAACGTCTTCCTTCGATCGTGTACTCGCATACGGTATATCCGGAACGTGCGTGCAGCAACGCGGCAAAAGCACGCAATGGCTTCGATCCATTCGTATCATGGAGTGATGCATCAAGCAAAAAGCGGCTGCTTTTCCTTTCCTTCGCGTTCTTTTCTTTCCTGTTCTTTGTCTGCTCCCAATACTTGTCTCCATCCCAACAGCGCGCGACAAAACATCACGATGGTTCGACGCAGGATTTCATTCCCCGTAGCTGGTGTTTCGCAAGCCACTCGAGCACATGTACTCGAAACACGCAGGGGTTCGGAAAATGTGTATGGAAAACGCGTATGGTCGTGGATCTTGCGAAAGTGCTTTGTCTTCGTTAAAACTAGGAGGACGATAGAACGGTGCGTTTATGAGACGCACGTGAAACACACGAGCAAACGTTAATTGCGAACGGGGGAAACGCGACATGCCGGTGATTAATCGCTTGGTGGAACAGCGTGCCGGCTAGAGTGACTTATTGGCGATACAATTTTGATATTTAATGGACAGTCGAGGTTTCCCGAACCTTTGCACTTAATAGGAAATTTTCAATTAATAATTTGTGATCTTATCTAGTTTAAAATATATTAGATTACGCGTAAGATCTACGTCTGTCTTGTACATCAGAGCTATCATTTTGCTCTAATCTATGCTCACACTGAAGGTATACGATAAATAAACACAATTTTGATTACACGATTTGTTTGATGAAGTGAAAAGTTATAGGCCTAGAACCTTAAGCACGCGGTTTCCTACGAGTTTCCAATACTGAATTCTATTCCGAATCGCTTCATGCACAGACACCCTAATCTATATTCAATTCACCATATATCTTATCAGCAACCCCATAAACCATTTCAATTTCCAAGTTACCTCTCGTCTCAGCTTTCAAATGTTAATGTTCTGTTGACAGGCCAGACGTACATAGAAACGTACAATACACGTCGTCGCACGCACGTCGTTAAAGAAGTCAAGGTCCGCCAGCGTCTCGGTGGCAAGAAATTGCAGGAGAAATTCGTGCGACGCTGTTGGAGCTCTCGCGGCTTCGCTTGAGTGACAAGCTTCATTTCCGTGTCGGGAGTCGGGCGCGTTTCTCGCGTTAACGGCCGGCGCTCGATTCGATGGAAATTACTTGGTTCCCCTGTGGGCGACCGATCGACATCGGGACTATTTACAATCTCGAATCGAAAGCCACACGACCTTCGGGAATAGGCACAGGATATAAGTTTGTTACGACCTCCGAGAGTCCGTTTCCGGCATGCCATTCGCCAACCGGGCGAGTAATGCATTTTGTATTCAATGAACCAACCTGCCACCCCTTCGAACCTTCCCTCGTATCGTCGCTTGGTCTTTTGAGAGCAAAGGGCCACGCGATTAATATTTTTTAGAGCGTAGGTTTCTGATGGATAGACTGGTGTTTCTGGAAATTTATGTTTTTACGAACTGATGTAAAGGAACTTTACCTGATGTAAAAGGACACGCCTACTAAACGTTAGAACGAGTATTACACCTTGGATATTTCGTATATTATTGTACATTGCGTGCACTCTGTTCGTTTTTACACTTTCATATTTCTCCATATCATTGTCAAACTTAGTATCGCATAAATTCCATGTCAATTTCTCACAATTTCCAAATTATTACGCTTGAAACGTGATCATCTATCTCTAAAATATCCACTTCATGTATTAAAAAAAGAAGAAAAATACAGGTCAATGTCTTCGTCCTTTATTCAACCACTCCCGACCGCATAAAAATTTTGATGTATGCCATCAAAGACCACCGTCAATTCCGCCCTATATATTCACCCCTCGTTCACAACAGCCATCAACCATCAACCAACAGCAAATCAGAATCCGGCAGTAGCGAACAAACGGCCGGAACAAACCCGATGAATTAGTAGTTATTAGGCCTTTCTATCCGAAGCCTGAGGGCCAGAAAAAGAATAGCGAGGGGAGGAGGGCTAGCATCGTCGCGGTGGCTCACTTTGTCTTCCGTCTTTCGTGGCGATGGTGTGCGGACCGGATGATATAGCGCGTGAAATTTGTCGCCATTGTGCTACGGCAGAACTACGCGAGGGTAATGCGGCGGTGGCGCTAACTAGCCCTTGTTATAACGGCGTTCGTTCGTTGTTCGTCGTTGGTCGTTCACCATTTCTGTCCTCTTCCTCTCGTGGCAGCGAGCTGTTTCATTTTGACGTGGGCCAGCAGCAGCAGCCGGTCGCCCGGTGCCGACTCGTCGAAACTATAACAGCTCTAAATGCCCTACGCTCCATGGATTTCGCCGAAATCCGGTAATTACCTCCATTCTCGTGAAGCGAGGAAGAGACAGGACGAGTCGGAATTACTCGAGATCGACGAAGCTTTTGCTCGGCCGCGGTCCGAATTTCACTGAACGAGCAATTTTCTATCGCGTAGCATCCGCGCCGGACAAATGTGAGCCCCGCGTACACGCACCGCCTATACAGGGTGTCTTTGCAATTGGTGTCATTCAAATGTTTCCAAACGTACACCGGATCGCGCATCGTTCGATGTTTGAACTTTTCCGACGAACTTCGTTTCATTTTTTATCGTTCGCAAGAAATCCTACATTTTGGTCCAGTTGCATGGAGTATGTGAGTTACTTAAATCCATTGATATGTCGAGGAACATGACAATTACAAACATTATTTTTTTAAATTATACAGTGCGGCGTTTCCGCGTAAAGCGGTTATAGAGTCGTCCTACGTAAAAAAAAAAGTTGCAAATATAATAGAATAAAATTTATTCATACGACTTCGTTTCCGAAAAACTCGAATTTGAAAATCTGTCTTTGTCATATTCTTTTGATTGTAAGTGAAATTCAATCACGGTTACAGAGACACCCTGTACTTTCTATCCTTCTGCCTCCTCTGCGTCTGTTTTCTCTCTTCTTTCTTTCTATTCTTCCCCTCTGTTCTTTTTTCTCTTCCTCTCTGCGTGGGTTCCTTTTGTTCGTTGCCCATTCGTTTTGTATGAATGTGTGTAGGTTGCGTAAGTGTGTCCGTACGTTTACACTGCTGAGTATATCGTTGCGATTCGATGGAACATTCGATGCGCTTCTTTATGAGTGGATACTCCTTTTTTTAATGACTCGTTTTAGGTAGACTTCTATAGTAGTAATTGTTCACGATTTTATTGAACGGATTATACGGTTTCAAGTTAGGATAGTCTAGGTTCTACGGAAAGTAAAAATAAATTTTTAATTTGTTAATTTCTAATTAATTTGTTTTAATAGAAAGATCGCGGTGTTGTTTTATTATGTTAGAAATAGCTTTGGTTTATCCATTGTACTTTAATATTAATTACAAATAATGCAACAAAATTGTAAAATGGATAGTGACAAAATATAAATCGAATTATCGGCTGCAAACTACAAGTAAAAAAAGAATGCGATTTTTATATCTGAATCTTCTTTTAGAAATTCTATTTTTTTTTTTTTTTCACGGGATGATTTTACCCTCTAAAATGCACGAAAGCATGAACAATAAATAAGTTTATTTTATGATTAATTTACTCTATTTGCATACAAGGTTTCATAATTTTTTGAATTTCCGGATTCCCTAACCTTTTTTAAAACGACGGTACAAGATTTCATATTAAATAACCAGTATCATCTATCAGTCCCTGTGTCTCTGCAGATGTTGCCGAGAAGTATTGTTCTCCGTTTTTGATATTCAGCCTTGCGCAATTCTTATGTTCTATCCCATACCCTTGTCCTACAGAGTTCCATAAAAAAAGCTATGTAACTCGTTGCACTGCGCAAACACAAGAGTACGAATACTTAAAATCTCAAACTGTAACTTTATCGCTGTTGGTCTACTTCATTAAAAAGGAACGCGAATTCTTAAAACGTCACATTGTAATTACTACAAAAATTTTCGATACGATATTACAGAAAAATAAATGTGTTCCTCAATTTTAACCCCTAAAAAAAAAAAAAAAAGAAACGAAAGAGAAAGCAAAAAATCTCTGCTCTAACATAATTCTTACGCATGCAAGAAAAATGGGCGTTAAGAATGCAGTAACTTCTATGAAAATTCTCTAAATTAGCGTTGAAAGGGAGTACAAAATTTCTCCGATTGTTATCAGCCCCTAAAAATAAAGGAAAATACGTAAGAAAATCAGGATCTAAAAAATGCAGTAAAATCGCAAAGAATCTGGTCATTATTGGTACAGTGGGTTGGTGGTGGCTGTAGTCTTTGTCCACAGAAGGCATACCACGAGTAAATCGGTTTCTTTGAGCAATAGGAATTCAGCATACGTCTTCCTTTTCGCTACGCGTGGAATCTCAAGTACAGTGGACAGTTGTTCCAAGGAAAGAAATTCAAGTTTCCGTGCCCTTTGTGAAACTTTAACTCGCTTGAGACGAAGTCCTCAAATGAATCAGAAGCGAGTCGGCCGGCCCGACTTCTTCGAAAGTAAAAGAGAATACCTTCCAGGCGTTTGCTAACCACAAATAAAAAAGGGAACGCAAAAAAGGGGAACAAAGATTCAGGCTCGATCCCATTAAAAAATTCATACGAACCAGCTGTGCTTTACAGGCGAGTTTTTAAAGCGTACCATTAACGCGTAAAGTGCAATTTTATGGTAAGTGGCTGGCTTTTGACAACCCTCGTTACGACACCTTTTTACGCTTCTCTTTCGCTACATGTTTGCTTTGCACAAAGTAATCTCGTGACATCGGTGATAATGTGCGATAAACGGAGTAGCAAGTTTCGTGTCCGTACGATTTTGATGCTCGCAGCCCGCTAAAATTTTCAATTGCCAAACTTTCCAATTAGTAAATTTTCGAATTTATGAATTTTTCAATCGCTAGGTTTTCTAATTTCTAATCTTTGTAAGTAATAAATTTTCCAATTACAAAAATTTTCGGTTACTAAATTTCCGAATATTTCCAATGAATTCCAAATCAATAAAACAAATATACCGATACGCCATATCTCAATTCAAACTAAGATTCTCAAATCACTACAAGCATCAACCAACTAAAAAAATACCTCCTTCGCATTCTTCGACATACACTACTCTCCATTACACACAGCTACGATCAATTCACTTTTCAAATCGACCAAGTCAAACGGCACTAAAGCAAATTATATCGGGTTAAAGGAAGCAGTGCACATCGAAAATGGAACAGGATTCGCGGAAACGGCGTGAAAGGTAGAAGAGCGGAAGCACCATATTGCGTTGCAGTATGGCGAAAAAGCGGAATTTAATGCAGCAGATATTGTAGAACGCGAGGAAGGACAATAAGATGTCGACAAAAAGAGAAGAACCGACGCGCCCCCGTGTTACGTGAACCAGCTTCCTCAAGTCCTGAAAGAACAGTATGGTGACAGGACAATTTGTGCGCATAAATCACCAGCCTGTTTCTTTATATCGTTTAATATGAATCTACCGGTGGCTGTCCCGTTTCGTAACGTACGAGGCGTCGAGAACAACGGTTGTACCGAGATTGATTGCGAGCTGCGCGACTTCGCTCGACGCCGATCCCCGTGACCAATTTCAGAGATCATCCCTTCGCGAACGTTCGTTCGATCCCTCTGTACCGCTCGAGATTGGGTTGTGCAAGAGTTTCAGTACTTTAGGATAGAATTTTTTCTTTGTTTCACATTGGAATGAGAATCAGATTTTTACTAATTATTGATGATAGGACAGGTTTGTTCGGATGGTTTTCGAAAGGAGATGAAGTAGGGCGCGAAATGTCTATGACCGCTGTTTTGTTGATACGAATAAAACATTTTAAGAGAAAGTATTGTTTCATTGGAAAGAAAAAACTGAAATTCTTTGGAAAGAAACGAACAGATCTAATAAAAATTCATACAGTAGTGTTATCTTATCGTAATATTAGAATAGAAAAGAAAAATTTATGTTAGAACGAGAAAGCATAAAAATAAAATCTACATGTACATAAAACTTAATTCATGTTGATTGTAGAAGAAAAAATATTGGGCAAATAACCCTTTTTAAGTTGAATACATTTTTCTAACACAGTGAATAAACAACTGTTATATACTTGTAAACGATATTGAAAGATTTATGTCATAAAAACACAATATTTTCTACTAAATTAAAATATCACCAAAGGAAAGATGACACTCATATGTTTGAACGTTTCCAGTGAATGTAATTTTAAAAATACAGCAAATAACGATATAGTAGAATAAACTTTATAAAATACTTCATAGAATATATATCGAATTTGATATTTAACCTGTTGCTGCATATAACGCAACAGTCTGGATTACAATTCATATATTATAACAAAAACGGTTCACACTTCGAACGAAAATAATATCTATATATACATATGAATTTCCATCGCTTTCACTGCGTTGCAATATTAAAGCAATTAAATAGCTCTAATAATTGCAAGCATTATAAAGAAAGTACCTATAAGTCACAGATTTTAATATATTCGTATCTAATATCTGAATTTTATGTATTTTTCAAACTTTAGACAACTTGAAGGTAATAAAAATTACTATTAAAGATACAAAATTTATTCATTTCTCAATTACTAAATTTTCCAACTACTAAACTCACCGATCACTAAATCTTCCAACCATTAAATTTTCCAACTACCGTTTTACTTTCTCGTAAAAAAATGTCTAATTTGACTGAAAACGAAAATGGAAAACGCGATAAAATAAAATCGCGATAATAAATCGTAGATAACACGAGACAAGAAAGTCGAAGGTTTAAAGAGAACGATAAACGTCGTTTCACGACAAACTCGTAAAGCGGAAAGCTCGGGGCAGAATCAAATATTTTCGGCAGGTTACGTCACGAGTGGGGACTTTGCGATAAGGGAAAGCGCAGTAGCGAACCAAGCTGATTCGGCTCACGTTTACATTTATCCTTTTTGCGAAATGAGTGATAATTCGTGGAAATCGAATTACTGGGCTAGCCTGGCGTGAAAAGCGGCGAAGTTAGCCGCAATGGACGGGCAGAGCGGCGCGGCAACGCGTTTTCGAAATTCGATTATGACGTAGTGCACGTGCACGAAGAAGCCCCGGCATCGTGCCGTACATAACTGATACGAATCGTAAGAGCGCACGTTTCGAGCGGAAAAATAGTTAAAGACCAACGGAGATCGTGCATTCTGCTTTGTTCGCAACGCAAACCTATTCTGTTTGAAAAGTAGCGAATCTTCGATTTAAGTAGAGATTTGTTTAATTATAGATGAGATTTAAAAGATTCTAAAACACGCGATTTTTGTATTTTGAGATAACAATTTTATATCTGGATTATTCAAATGAAATTTTAGTAGCAAATTTTACGCATTGGAAATTATCTGATTACCTCAGAAATCGTAATTTATAAACGTAATATTGTAAATTATCAAAGAGAAGTCTGTAATATTAATTACGCGATAAATTGCTACAAATTAACAAAATTTCTGACTCTTTGAATTGTTATATCAGTTTTCATACTTATATTTCTTTCTCGATCGACAAGTTATATAGTCGAACCAATATACCGAAAGAAGAAGCACATAGATCGATGGAGTATCGTTAACCCTCGGTAAAATAAATTGCTGTACGTTTTAAAGCTGTCCGGGACAGTTACTCCCTTACGATCGCCACAAGCTAGAACCGATTCAAACTCAGAAAAATATTCACTTTGCAAGATTGACCATTCGTTTAAGCCGCCATAAAACGCATATGCTCGCTCTAGGATGCGCGTGAATGCACGCAACCTCCTCTGTATCGGATGCAAACTCTGAAAAACGAGTCTGTATATCCTAGCGAATCGGCCGGTTCGGAATCCTCGAAAATTTATATCGATTTATGCCAGCGATATCAAGCACGCCAGGGAGAAAGAAAGAGGAAAAGAGTTAGTATCCGAGACGTCAGTTTGATCCCCTCTAACTGCGTCCCCAAGCTCGATTTATTACAAAGACCGAGCTGCTTCTAGAGACACATTATCGATAAGGCGAGAGGCCCGCTTCGACAGCTTGAACGGCCGTTGATATAATTTCACAAGCTCCATCGCTCGTTTTATTGCTTCTCCTTATATCCCATTTTGCTCACTTTCCAGCAGCAATCATTATGTATTGCGCACTGGAATTATTCGACAGTCACCGTACGTCTGCTTTTACTAACCGAGATGGTCTAGAAGAATCGGAATTGATACGATCGATGATACGTGGCTATATTATGCTTCGCAGAAAATAGAATTGAAAACTTTTTGTGTATTAATAATGATTCATATGATGACTAATGAATCCTTTATAAAAATTATTCACCACCCTGTATGCTTGTGAAAAGATCGAAGCGGCTGAAGTAAAAATAGAAAGAAGATAGTCAACTCGAAAGTTTAATGGAGAATCGTTGGGACACATAGCGGTGTATTAAGGGTATCTTTAAAAACGACGATATAATTACGCTGGGTAACGTTTAAGCCATGATTTAAGGCGGCGTAATGTATAATTCTTGTCTGAACGGTGGAAGGCGAACACCTTTGCTGGTGGTAGCACTACGCTGTTAGTGTAAAGTGTGGGTGCTTTCGCTAAAGTATCACGCCTATAAAATGAAATTAAACTTCTAGTGAATTTATCGACTAGCTCGGTGTTATGGCTCTTTTCTCTCTGCTCTCTATCGACTCGCTTCTTTTTGATTAATTCTCTCGGAAATCAAAGCTTTCGGTCTTGGATATCAATAAATGTTCCTCTGTATTCGTTGAATTACAAATAACCACTTCGTTGTTTCATTTCCATGAAAAACAGAGAACGATTTTTCATTTAACTGTGAAATAGTTGGGAATCGCAATTGCGTTCACTTTTTAGATTGAAAAGAAATGACATTACCAAAGAGTAATATTTTATGTAGTTCATATTACGTTCTAAATAACTATATACCTGTATAGTACACGTTTTCCCGTTAAACGAACAAACAAAGAATTCTAATCGATCCACAACAAACGTGATATTAAAAATACGCATATTAAGGAACGCAATTATTTTAACAAGCCGTCAAAAATGATAATTATAACTAAAAAAAGAACTTACAGTAGCGCAAAACTCGATAGCGTGGTAGCGCGGTAAGATCGATAAAAAACAGATGCTTCAGGAAAGGGCAATGGTGGGCACGAAAGGGTATGTCGAACGAAGCCTGATTGCCAACGAACGAAGACAATGAATACAAGGAAAAGCGGGCACTGATCAAACACTTGATTAAAGAAACTTTCCGATAGGTACTCCGCGAGAAAACCGACATCGTCCATGGTGATTGGATAAGCTAAGGCAAGGTACCAGAATTTTCAGCGACTCTTTCCTTCTCCTCCCTTTCCCTCTCTTATCCTATACTTGAAAGTTTTTCGACCGCGCCAGGAGACTGCTCGGCTGTTTTCCCTTCTTGCCAATCCTTTGTTTCCACCTGCTGGAAATTCGTAATTTCGACGGAGCTTTAATTAAATTAATCTTCGGCGCGAACACTTTTTATTTTCTTTTTTTTTTTTTTATTACTCTTTCCCTCTTGCACTTTTCACCTGAACTGCAGAAACGGTCTAGGTAAAACAAGCTCACTAATGAGAAACCAATAGCACGCAGACCAGAACTTCGCTCATTTCAAGTAATTACCGTCGAATCGATGTTATTTCCTTAATTTGTTTATTTTTCCTTGCTTCAAACGCAGTTTACGTATATATTTACATATACCAGGTTTACATATGCATATGTAATTTACATATATAATTTTTCCTAAACTGTATCATTAGTTTGAAAATTATATTATTCGTCTTATAGAATGTGAGCCACGAAACTGGTTCAACAATCGAACTATACGAATCCCGTGTTTCGGTTAATGTACTGACGGATCAACCGAAAATTTCTGATTCTCGGATGCAGAGATCTCTTTTCTTAAATCGGGCGCATTTAGCGCGGCAATTTCATGAAATCGTAGACAGTTCTTCGCTTAACTCCTGCCATAAGTGCCTACTCCTCATTTATAACTATATACTCCACTTTGTACGATGGCTTATAGGATTTCGCAGCTCTCGCGGATCTTATTAATTTTCCATTCAATTATCGTTTAAAGAGCTGACGAAATTGCACGAATGTAACATAGGTCAGAAATTAAGTACCGAGGGAAACGGTTCTTATGTTGTAAATGTTCTACGAAATAAAAGATTTTTCAGTAATTTCCGTAGCGTATAATAAAAGTATTTTAAATATTCGTGTCAACGACATCAAGATAGAAGAAGAAAAATTATTTGTTTGAAAGTATTTACATCAAAATTGCAAGAGATTGTTAAATAAATAGAAATATGAAATTTCAGAAGTATTATGCCAACATTCTCGTACCCATATATTTATGAGAAAATTTTCTAGGAAGTTCAAAAGAGTAAAGTAAAGTCGGCATATGTTACACAGCATCAATGTAAAACGTATAGAAAGTTTAGACAAACCGTAGATAAAGTTTGCGTCTGTGCGAACGACAGACCAATATCGTAATTGACTTCGGAACTGTTGGCACAGAGGTCCTCAACTTAATATCAGTATGTATACATTTGAAGATAGTAGTTCGCAACTTAATTTTATTAGATTTCCCTTCAAATATACGTACATATAACAAGATCAACGTCTGCGAATAGGAAATGAAATATTCCTTCGCTTCTTCCAGTTGCTACATTAGAAAATTAAATCCTGTCCGCGCTACGTCAATTTAAAATACCACCGTACGAAACCAATGAAAATTAAGAATCCAATAAACGCAATGAATTATAGATTATGTATAGAATAATCATTATTTTGTTCTCCTTAAGTAACTATCTCGTATGTTCGTGAAAATGAAAATGAAGCTTTGGAACTACATATGTAGTTACAAAACTGTCAAAAACTACTCAGTTATAAATTATATGCAGAAACTTTTGATGTCTATTGTACAATCCCCGCTTAAAAGTCTCAGGACAATTATTACATTATTTAGCTCAGAATTGGATGAAATTATAAATGAATTATGTTGCAATAGTTCATTCAATTTGATTCAATTGGTACGTAATAAAAAGTATACACTACCAGAACATTAACAATTTAAAATTCACACTTTGTACCAAATATCAAAATTACATCAAAAATAGAAGATGTCCTAAGACTTGAGAGGAACTGTATATTATGTTAACTGTATATGTTAACTGTATAAATTATGATAAATAATGGAGTTTGTTTTTACTTACCCAACATGTTCATTATTCCTCCTTGTTTCCATTTTCAAACGTTGGATTATCATAGTTATCCATAAAACTTTCGAAATGCCGGCGGCCGCTACATTTTACAGTACACCTGTAATCAAATTTTAAGAACACGGTTAACTGAATTTCAATATGTCAATAATGCAATTTCAAGCGAGGACAATCGAATTTCAAGGAGCGTACCGTAAAAAGGTTAACGATATGCAGATGCGAAAGGCCGCAGTTTTTAAATGACCCCGAAAAAAAGCGAAAGAAAAAAGAAAGAATGAACTCGTACCGGCACCAAGAACGGATGGGATAGTTGGTGGAAGTGGGGGGAGAGGGGGAAGCGAGACAATTCCGAACGAATGAAATGTAAATCGGGAAATAAAGGTAACGTTGCGGAAAATTAAATACCATTTGAATAACGCAAATGGTAATAGAATTATCGAGCTGATCGATTAAAGCAATAATACTGTCTGTCTTCCTGCTATACTATCCATTCTACCCCTTTTTCTTCCCTGAATACGTCTCCGACCATTTCGCTCGTTATACTTCGTTTACAACAACCTTCTTTTTGTCTTAGAATTACAAGAATTTCAAGAATTACATGGCATCATAAGGTAAATTACGTTGAGTTTAGTATGAGACTATATTATGTATTTCCCTACTTATGCCACTATAAATACTTTGTATAAAAATCCTCCCAGACCATTTCCTACTTAAGACTAATGAAACAAGTAACTTAAAAATCTACTAAAAATAAATAAAAACCACTCGAGTGGAAGTGTACAATAGCAAAGGGAACAGCCAGGTGATCTGAAGTACCCTCGATCCTTGTAACAAATCCCGAGTCTCTTATATAAAATTTACCAAAGAACCGCTAAATTTTCATCTTTATTACCAGAAATTGTCTTCGGATAATATTCTTTCGACTATATTCTTTAATTGTGCGATCTTAAATAAATAAAAACCACTTGAGTGGAAACGTACAACAGCAAACGGAACAACCAGGCGATCTGAAGTACCCTCGATCCTTGTAACAAATCCCGTGTCTCTTACATAAAAGACAAGATCACAGAAGAAGAAGAAGAAGAAGAAGAAGAAGAAGAAGAAGAACAAGCTTCGAATCGCGTCGATACGAAGCTTGTTCTTGCGCATCGATTTGTTTGCACGTTTCGAGAGACAAGTTGGTGAGAAGTACAGAGGATGGCCTGGTATAGAAACAATGGAAATGAGTTTTCTGCGGGGCAACCGGGAGAATTTTAAGGTCCTGCAAACGAGGCTTTAGGCGAAGCAAGGCCTGATATCTGCTCTGGTGTAATTGTCATTCGTATCTTATTCCAAGCGACGAAGGACGAAGAGGATGAAAGGTGGAAGGGCAAGAGGAAGAGAGAGACTAGGAGGAGAACGAACAGCAAGCAGTGGCTGTAGGTATCGTAGCTTGGAAGCAAACACCGTCTCGCTACAATGAAACGCAATTTCCTGCTGCTGGTGCCGAGACTGAGCTAGTCGTCTCATTCGTCTTGACTAAAAGCTTCACTCCTCACGCTCGCTGCGTTAAACAATCGTACCTGCGTGGCATTCGTTAAGGAAAGCCGTAGGGTAGAGGGTTTCCTCATCCTTGGTTGCAATAGCGAAGATTCACGGCTCCTAGACGAGTTACCCTCCATCGAGTACCAAGACGTTTGTTTCCTCGGTGTGATTATTTACAGCGCAGCGGCCGGCTAACGCATTCTTCTCCTCTCGTTATGTTATTCTTCGGTAGTTCGCGAAATAAATTTATCAATGCAAAGAATACGCGCAGTTCGATCACCGTTCTTGAAGAATTTCGCTCGAAGCGTTTCTGAAGTACTTATTGTAATGTATTATTTGTTAGAAAGAAAATAAATATTGATGCTTCGGCAAGGCATCGTATTCTTTCGTTGAATATATTAAAGAAAGATATTTTCTCAGAATATCTTATTCAAATATTAAATTATAAAAATTCAAAGTAACACGGAGAAATCGAAAATCCATTATACATGAATTTTATAATATAACTAGAATTCTATAATCACCTAACAGCCTATCGACTCTACCAGGAGCCACGTCCAAAAGTAGGAGGAAGAAAGTAAACAGATTGGAAAGGGTGCAAGAAATCAGGCTACGCGTCTCCATGTGGCCGGCTCTCGGTTATTTATATTCATATCGATGCATGAGAAAAAGTTGGCAACCTTCTTGCCTCCTCTTGACGCCGACGCAGACGCTGCTACCTATCTTCATCCCCCTTCTCCCTCCTAGCGACCTCCCTCATGCCACTAGCTGCATCTTCACCGGCCATAAATACAAAAAACTCACAGGGACAACCGCTCCAGCCGCGATTTATTGCATATGAGTTCTCGGATTTGTCAATCGTGCAACGTGCCTCTCGTAACCACACAACCACCTTCTCTCTCGTTTTACCCTGTTCGGCTTTGCTCGTGGTGGTCGAGCGCTACTTATTTCCCGGAACAAACGCCATGAATCATCGGCGTCCGCCACGCCGCTACGAGTGCTCCTCCGCAGATATCGGAAGCGGATGTACCATATAGCCATCCGTAACTTGCACTTTTTGGTATCGAGCCTTGCAAAGGGAATTTTTACTTTCTAAAGAAATAGTTTTTAAGAAATACCCCTTCTATATTTGCATGATAATAAAACATTTCATAATAATTCGACTATTTGACTAGAAAGGCACACAATATATAAATTCAAATGTTATGGACCCAGAATATATTATGGACGCAAATACGAGAAGTTTACTGAGAAAAACTTTTTCACGGTTGTCTTTATTTTGCCAGGCATTACATACACATGGAGGATAGTCTGGTGCCCGGTCGATTTATCAAGCGAGACAATTTATGGTGGAAGCAGCGAGAAGCTTATCTCAAAGCACGAAGGTGGTAGATCGAACTTGCGGCCACCCAGAAAATGGAGTGTCCTGAAACGGGCCGAGCGTGTCGACCAATTTATGACACGTAATTAAAAAGTCAAACGCCCGCGGCAGCATCGTTCCTCCCAGGCACATTCTATCTGGCGCAAACTCGATAAGACCGATAAGTGGATAACGTCAATCACCAATATTTTATAAGAAGTCAATCAGCTACACGATCGTCGTTAATCCATCTCTCATCTCTTTGTATACTTTTACAAATCTTACAGTTAGTAATTTCTACAGAAAATATTTTTAGTATCGCAAATGTCAGAATATATTACCACTGATTCAGTAATTTCATAATATTGTAATAGTGAAATAATTGTTCCACGTATTATCGTACAGAATATTCTAACAAATGAATATTACAATATATCACAAGTTTAATCGGATTAGATCTTATTGGTTCTCATGCATATAATGTCATTAGCGTTATCATGCTCGGAAGTAAAAAGAGGGGACTTTAGGTTGTTAAAAAGAAGAAAGAAAATAGTTTCCTCCTTTCATCATGGTCGAGAACACGGTCGAATGCAAGAGTACCATTCTATTGGCAAACTTCCTTGGAAATTCAGGCTGCAAAGCAGAAACTTTTTTTAATTTCATTTACTTTAATTTGTAAAGTAACTTTTCAATAGTAATTCTCTTGCAGTCGCAACGACCGATATAGAAGGAGAAATGTTAAGGAAAGGAGGACAGAAAAGGGTAAAAAGGTGAACGACAAAACCAAAGAGTTTCATTACCCTATTTTAGATCTCACTACTTTCGGTACTTGTCATTACGTTTCAAAATTTATTGACTATGAACTACTCGAAATTAAACGTCAAATACTGCTCCGACCGCAATGAGTTAAAGCAGTTAGATCGTCGTCGATATGGATTATAGGTTATCTGCCTCGAGCCAGCAGTTCCAGGAAGTGATGGAAATAATTCGTGGCCATACAAGCGAATAAATTCGTTCAACACTACCCTAATCAAGGGTAGTTAACCTCTTGCCTTGGAATTTCTTTAGTAGCTACTTAAATAGGTGTTAGCTGTTCATTGGTGTAACATCATATCAAATGGTAATATTAAAATATTATATAATTTGCATTTCGCTGGATTCTTTACGCCATATCGAACGAGTCCTTTTGTTCGCCATTTGAAATTATTCCTCAAACTCGAGCACTCAGACAACTATAGCGTGTGATTACAAACTAGGGATCTTACATTTTTCCCTTTTTTCCTCTCTTTCTTTTTTATATCGTATGCAGGACAATGACGCTGTCGTGGTGCTATTGTTTGTGCCTGTAATTGCGCCTGCGGCACGCCACTCTGGATTAATCTCGCACGATTTCGGGAAATCCCTCTTCCACCTCCCTCCCTCGTCGTCACTCGATCCTTGTTTTTCCTACGAACTGTTGCCAAGAAGGGGCTCACTTTCCCTGCCTACTAATTTCACCTGTCAAATGGGCCTAGAATGCTTTGTTTTTTTATTTATCGAATTTCTGTAAAATGATTTATTGTTACAATAGAAGTTCTAACTACTCGTACATTAGTCTCTCGAGCTCCCACGACCGACTCCTTGTTTTAGTTCCAAAATAAAGTTCAATTCATCAAAAAAAAACCTCTGTCAATTCGTGAAAATGTATCTGTACGGATAAATGGCTACCACATAATGTCCAAACACTACTGTAATTACCGTCGCGTCTTGCATTTCAACTTTTAAACGTCGTACCATACTTCGTACGAATTCCATACACGTCTATGTCATTTTCAATTTAGAAATTCAATGTTATATACATAGCGGCACGTTTCGAAGCGTGCAGGAAATTCCTCGTTATAAACGGGCCTCCGCTTTAACCGCGGAATTATACATTCAGAAAAGGTCCTCGCTGAATTCTAAATTCGTTTGCATTGCACCTTTTATTCTTCCTACGTTCAATATGTAACGCGACGGGATTAAGCGTGAAAGAAAGTCGGCCGGGCAAATTTAATCCCTAACCTTTTTTTCCCGACCCTTTCTACAACATAGCCAGGAATTAATTAATTCGTCTTTAACTAGAAACCTTTCAGCGGATAGGGACTCTCCTTCTCTCTCTTTTGTACATTTTTTCTTCTCTTTTCTTTTCTTTTCTTCCCCTTCTTTGTGTAGGAAAGCTTCAGCTGTTGGTTGGTATTTAATTAATCGAGAATAATTCGAATTCGTCTCGATCCAAGCCAACTACCCTTTGCCTCCCTTTTTCACTTTCTCTTTCCATGTCTCCAATTCTATGTCTTCCATACTTTCTGGCACCTATTGTTCTTCTCCTCGGCGCAATCTTCATATCAAACGGTATTTCATAATTACGCTGTTTGAGAAAGTATTTCCGTCTCGCTTCACCCCCGTCAAATTAAAATCTCCGGCATGTCGTGTTAAATTTTGAATAGACGAGATCAAATTTTGTCAAGAAACGAAATCAATGACATGTTAAAATCGGAATATTAAAAATACTGTAAATGGTTCGGTCATCTATTTAAAATTATTAATTCATATATGTATCTCAATTCTAAAATCCTAACAAATAAAACGAAATTATATTTTTTATTAAGAGAATATCTTTTACTTAACTAAGCTAACCAAATTCTTTATTTTTTACGCAAATGTTCTTTATTTTTGTCTGTATATATTATTTTGTTTGTATATTAATATTTACGAAACAGTTCAAAATAAATGATATTCTTTCGTATAAAAGCAAAATTCCAAATCAAAGATTATTTCATAGATTTGATTATCCGAATCAAACAGCGTGTCACGATAAATTTTGATAATCAATGCTCAGCAGTAGTTGCTGCTAATGAAAAAGCACTGGATTGTAACGTTCTACCTTAACCTAAAAGCGCTCACGTTCAACTGAGTGAGTCCGCTGTTGTTTCAGGTAATGCCGTGTATTTATGCACGCGAAGTAACTAAACTTACTTACCTACTCCTCAAACCGAACAATTCTAACCCTAACCACGTTTCTCACAACGATACTGTACCATTTCATCTTGTTCGTTTGCTAGTTCGTCCTACTGTGAATAATAATAAGATTCCACTTGTTAGAAATTTCATTAGAGCTTTGTTGGCCGTATCTAACTCAGATGGTACATCTTTTCGTTTAATATTTGTTTTGCTAATTGTTCTTTGTCACTAAACAAACTCTTTTGTTCGTTCTTTTTTCTTTTTTGAATCTTTTTAAATTGAAACTCAAAAACACAATATTTGTGTGACAACAGTGAATGTGTTAATTATATATTAATGATCTTTGTACTATACATATACATATAGAGTGGTTAAATACTAATAAAAATGTGAAAGAGAAGCTACTTTTGTGCCTTTATCTGATCCCAACCTAATTTCCATATGCAATTCAAGGTTTCGATTTGGAAGTTATTAATTTAAACAAGGTAATGTAATTGTTACAACGTTTCGATATCGATATTTCGAAATTAATTATCCTTCCTGCATTTACGGTTAGTTTCAAATTGCATTGCATCACGTTAATAAATGTAATAATTTCGCATAAAGGTTAATCCGTTGAGATACCAATAACACTCGGTACAATTGTTAATTATAAGGAAGACCTACAAATTTCTATGGTTTGATTGCCTATTATCATTTGATGCTTATTCGATATAATTGCGTTTCTCTTTTCAGATACATGGCTGAATCCATTATTTATAGCAAATAAGAGAGTAATTAATATTTGTGATACGAAGATTTTATTCCAATTAGAGTTATTTCCGTTCTCTTTCTTAGTCTAATAAAACGATCTAATAAAATGATCTATCAAATACGACAATAAATAACATTAAAAGCAAACAAAAATAAATTATCATCAAAACGAATGAAATTTATTTTATTTATTTGTAAAACGTTGAATAAATAAATGTAATCGAAATTGCCCACTAAAATCTGCCTTAAAATGCTTCGATAATAAATATCAATAGTCTCTCCACTGCTAAACTTAGTCTCAAATTATTGTATAGTCATCAAAATGAGAGAACATTATTTTATTTGCTTTTAAATCCCTATAAATGCAAATTCGCCTTAAAATTGTTCGATAATAAGAATCAACAGGCTCTTGTAAATGTAACGAGAGAAGATATGGCTGAAGGATGAGAAAGAAATCGGGAAGGCCAGATGAAAAGCGAAGAAACAAAGCGGCGAGGGACTAGAAGAGGCGAATCATCGCAAAATGAAAAAAAATCACGGACGATCAACCCGAGATGTAATTACTTGGAGAAGTACAAACGCGAGCACCTCCCTTTCTTCGCATTCACCATAAAAAATAATGGAGCCGGCTTCCAGCTCGCAATTTGAATGCCGGTATGAATGGGCACTTACGCCTAGCTTCGAGTATAGCCGCTGAGAGATAAAAAGATATTCATGTTGCCAGCTCGAATTTCTCCTTCTCTGATTTTGCTGGCCCCATCCCTTCTTTCTTTTTTCTAATTACTTCTCTAAATTTACACGAATTCAAACGCAATCGCCGACAAAAGGAGAGAGCACTTCAAGAGGATAATAAATCATTGTCTTCCTCGTCTTCGACATCGAACTTCATTTCTTATGTTTTAAATCTTATTGACAATCGTCAAATTTTTATATTTCAATCCTACTCTCGTTTCAGCAATCGAAAAAGATTTTTAACGTTGCAAAATTTTGAACGTAAAATCGAAGTGAGGGCTGAACTTCGTCTTAGGACAACGTATAGGTTATGAATACGTTCGATATATATATTAAAAGAATTTTAAGAATGTAATGATTTGAGAATAAATTGATACAAAAATATTCTTTAAGTAAATCAAGGTAATGAAGTCTAACTTTTAAGTATATATCAACGTCATTTATGAACATATTGAATGTAGTACACACGTATATAAAATATACCTGTGTTTAATTGTATTATTAATTAATCGCTTATAAAGTACTCACGTAAGAGAATACATACGTCCTTCATTCACAAATAAGTTGTTTCTTCATTTATATCTCAGTGTTATTTCACTCAGGTTATTATACTATCTGAGAAATCACGGCTGAGAACTTCAATAATTACGTTAGAATTTAGAACGTTGGATGAAAATATCGATATGTGTATAATGGATGGTAGAATCGATATATAATGAAGGAAAGTATCGATATACAATACCTGTTTACATTAAAGGACAATAGATGGCAGTTATACATCCTGTGTTTTTTAGTTCCTTTGTCACAGTTAATTTTTCGTATTGTGTCGCGTCGCATGGTGTAATTAAAAGTTTTTGACCTGTATTTTTATGTTTCTTTTGATAGTTGTGTATTCGTGTGTTTAGTGTATTATTCATACGTTACAATAATTGGTATACAAGTTTCTCACGTATTATGCGTATGTTGTAAAAAGGTAAGATGTATCATGAAAATTATTTCTCTATGGTTTTGTAACGTATAAATCAGTAATTTCATAACTATTGTTATATGTATACGAAAAAAATGATACATTCAAGGATTAGATCATTCTATGTTATTCAATCGTATTTTTCTTAATACTAAAAAACAAGTAAACAGAATTATTAATTATAGAATTAGTCGTTCATTGGAAATCATAGGTTAAGTTTCATAACTTCTGGAAGAAATTCGTCTATTTAATGATTTGGTTAAAGATGGCTAAAGCCGCGCAGTAAAGTTAACACTGTTACTAATTATAATTATCGGTAAAAGAAATTTCTAATGAAGAATAATATTATTTATACGCTACTTTAAGCATCGTACACTGCGTAAACAATCTCGTCTCAGGAGATGAAATATTCTTCCAGAAGAAAATGAGCTTAACAGATCAAACATCGAAATCCTTCTTATGATATTTTTTCAATACGCATCATCGTGTGCGCACGTTTTACGATAGTATTCACAATGCGTTGCTTGATGATAATAACGCACAGCGTCAGAGTAAGAGGAGCATCAGCGTGCATGCCTTTGGGCGATATAACTTGTTCACAATGAAACCGGAAAATTAAATTCCGACCCTGCCAGTATTCAGCAACTTGCTGTACGCACCTTTGCCCCATTCACGACTCTGTCACGTTACCATGAAGATAGAATGGAAGGAAAGGGATCACCTACTTGTTAGAAATCTCTATTGATTTGACCCTTTGTCAATGTGAAAATTATACGCACGAATAAACATATTCTACGTGTTATGTTAAAGTATAGAACGTTCTATACGTTAAGTTTATATTTATGAAAAACTTAATACATATATAAAAAATTCAAAGTAACGTAGTTGTTATAATTTATAACATTTAGTTAATGAAACAAAGTGATGTTTAGGTTCTATTCCTTCAATTAACTTTATAAAAATATGAACTTTGACTAATAATGAGCAATTACTGTCGAACAAAAATTAAGGTAGGTAAATCTAGGCAGACAGAACATCGGTATGGCTAATTGATTTATTCACTTTTCATATCTCTATGTCTTTCCGTATATTAGTTTTCATGATCAATTATTCCAAATATTTTCTTAAATCAAGTATTTATGCGTTATTAAGCGTTTTGAAGCTTATACTGACCTATTAGAAACCGACAGAAAAAAATTATTTACTTTTCTACAAACAAATCAATTACTCTATACCAAAAAAGACTTCGATTTCAAAATCATCAAATTCTAATTCCATATCGAGCATTCTCCAAAACAACGAGACAACTTTCAACTTTTCATATAGACGAACTGTATAAGAGGTACAGAGTAAAATATGAAAAACGTGAAAGGGCCAGCTGTTTCGCTTGTTCCGCGTCCGATAGATATTATTCAAGGAAAGAGGCAACGACGCGAACTGAAATAACGTCTCTCCCTGTACACTGTACACGGTGGCATGTATCGTGGTAAAAGTGAATTTGGGAACTCGCCCAAATGTTAGCTCATCGGTTAAATCCATGCGCGGGAGAGAGGTATTTAATATTGTGGCAGCAGAGGTGGTTGCGGTATAGGCAACCGTGAGCTACCAGCGGACCCCTCTGTTTACCATATAGATGACTCGTTAGCGAATGTTAAATTACTGTATTTGCCTAGTGGAGATTTATCATTCATACCGCGGGCCAATCTACCCAGTCGTCGCGATAATAAGTCAGCTTCCATTCTCGTTCCACCACCGCCTATCTGAAATACGCCCACGGCGTGATGCAGGTGGCAACCTCTATAATCGATTTACCGCCGTACTGATTCTTCCATCGATTCCTCACTAAAATGTCGCTCTAATGCCATCTCCAATCGTGTTTACGACCCTGTTCACGCACATCGTTTCCGTTTCGATATCCCAGCCAATGAAATTGACACGTTTACGCGTTTACGCAAAATTTCATTGTTACTCTTTCACGAACTTGCAGTAAGTGTGCAATAGCGTGCATGTTTGTATGGAGGGAAGATAATTAAAGAAAGATTCTTTAGCATTTAGACCATAATTCTGATTGATCGATATTATTGATCGAACTGTGTGCTATATTCAATGGAAAGTTGGATAAATATAGTTTATTTGCTAAAGTAATTTATATAAATTTCGAATATGTAGGAACGAATAATATTGTATAATTTAAAACATTCCACAATCCTTTGCGTTTCGAATAAATTTTCTGTTTTATATTAAATTTACTTTTGTAATGGTTACGGGTTAATATTTGAACCAAATTTGTGAAAGCTGTATTTTCGAAACTAATAAACTTGCGAGCGCATAGAAACGAAACGCTTTCGTTCACTTTCCATCTCTCGGTCCGATTCGCTTCACGGTTGGCTCAGTGTTCCATCGACTTGCAAGTAATAAATAACGATTTCGAACGTCAACCAAGAATTCGCCGCGGTCAAATTGATACCATAGATCAAGCTATGGAAAAATGGCCCCGGCATACCTAGCTCCTGCCCTTCTTTCGTTCGATAAAGCTTTATCGAACAGCCATCTCTCCCTACTGGAAAAGACTTTTCCAGAGTTGGACCTTGAAAATGGATACTGTCATCTGAATCTGCAGATGATAGACATTCTATACTTTATGACTAACTCTTGGAAGAAAGAATCTTATAATTGCACGATAATAGTGTCTCTCACGAACTTAATCTCTAGTAATTATTCAAATAAGTATTAATAGTAACATATAGATTTGGAAAGATTATTCTTAGAATTTGAAATTTTCTGAAAATTCTATCTTTTTAATAGCATTTTTCATGAGCTGAACGTTTATTAACTATTTCGATAAATGTTAATAAGAGTACAAATAATTGGAAAGTTTGTAGAAATTCTACAAGCTTTAGCTTTTCGATGCATTAAAAAATGTCATTCAAATCAATTTGATCTCAGTTATTAGTATTAATTAGTAAAATATTAAGTGATACTGAAAAGATATTTTTATGGGGAAGTTATTATAAAACGTACAAATTTCTGGAAAAGATCTGAAAATAATTTCACGTTCAGTTCCTTTTCACATTGGACATTCTCCAAATTACTAGAAACTTTGAGACGGTATGTTGGCTTAACGATACCAAATATGAAATACGCACCTATAATTAAGGAATCTCATTCCAGAATATTTGTCAAGTTCTTTACCATTACTATTTTTTCGCAAAATTTATATTTTTATCAATACAACTAAAGAAATAAAAATTTGTGTCATATTCCAAACATTGTAACATCTATCTTATTTTACATATTTTTTATGTATTATATGTATTGTTCTCATAAATATATAAATTCCTATAATACATAAATATGTCTATTAACAATATCTCACATTTATACGCGATATAATTTTGTATTATGTACAATCTTAACATACATACATAGATATTTTTAAATACACGTGTAATATCGCGAAGTTGCGCAGCCCCAACCGTTAAAAGCTGAAAACATTCACAAGAGGCGCTTTAAACATTTTTTACTCTACTTGTTCACTAAACAGCCTGGAAAATATATTTTTCACGCAAAATTTAAACCCAGCTAATGTCGAAATCTCTTTCAACGTAGAATTTAATTTAAAAAACATTGCAATTACAGTTAGTGATAAATCTATTATAAATATCTACTATATACTATAAATATCTAACCATGAAAATTGTAAGAGGAGAACCTATTAGTTTGTGGTAAATATATTTCTAGTCAAATGGTTCGTTCATTATCAAATTTTTTGTTTATTTTGAAAATACGAGAAAAACGAAGTTCTCTGTAAGAGCGATTATAATTTTATCAAACAGAAATAGAAAAGAGAATTGTTATAGTGAAATGCGTCAAACGTTTTACACTCTTAACGAGTCTGTCTTCAATATTTAAATACGGAATGAGTACGTTGTTAATTCTGCACTACAATTTTCCAGAAGCACCGGCCCGTTTCCTAGCACTAATTGCAGTTATACTTTCATACGTTCAGGGTTGTTACAACGTTTACCTCTGCTTTCCTTTGAAGTATACTTTACGACCGAGGCACCCTCAGAGTCAAGGTGAAATTTAACGAGACCTCTGTCACGGTAAAGATACAAAAGCTAAACGTGAGACGCATCACAAACCTCATATAATTGGCCGAGAATTTAGCAGCCGGTAAACAAAGCGAATGCACCAGCCCGTGAAACCGCACTGTTTCTAGCTCGTGTGTTCGAAATTAAAGCGGTTTCCATATACCGCAAAAATGTATCTTTCCTCTAATATTCACCTTCAAAAGTACCATTTCTTACATTTTTTAATAATATATAATAATATTTTCAGTTTTATTTCAAAGACATTCGTCTACTTTAAACTATAATTGAAGTATCATTGAAAGCAGAAAATTAGAAGGTGAATTTTTAAAATAAAACGTAGTGAAGTACATAATAGTGATTATGTTTCTGTTTTTTAATAGTAATAATCAAGATTTTATTTCAAACTCTTGCATTTAATTCAAGTTATAATTAAAATCTAATTAGAAACGGGACATTAAAGTGGGAATCTTTTAATGATTAAAAGCCAAACATGAAGTCTCTAGGAGGAATTAAGATTAAAAAGTAAGGTTTAAATAAAAGAATTATATATAAGACATTTATAATCGCAATGAGTTAGGTCAATGCAAGTAAAACATTCTATGTTGGTCTGGCGTATCGCCTAGTTAATATCATGACGCGTTAGACGTTTTACTCTTTCTCAGCCAAACAATTAACATACATACATCAATGATACGTATACTTTTCTACTCGCCCAATATTGGAACTTTATTATCGCACCCCATATAAAGCCCAAGTACTTCGTCATTTATTTATATAGATACCTATCATAATTCTCAAAGAAACATAATACGAATGACATATATCATCCAACATTCAATCAATTGATTACTATAATCAATCCAATAATTATCAATAAAATCCCCCTTTAATCAGATGCATAGTTGAGCAGGTAGATAAAGCAAGGATCTATATCGTTGCGGGAGACAAATCCAGGATGGCGGGTTTTCTTCAAGGCAAGAAAACCTTGAAAGATTCGGAAGGTTGGGGTAAGAGCGAACCGCTGTACCATGCAATGGATCGGATTAAATATTATTATGAGGAAGAACGAGACGTGTCGTGCAGCACGGTACAGCCTTCGTTCCTCGTCGACCCTCCCTTCGTTTCCCCTTAACCACCGTTAACCGCCCTCTGCACCCCTCGTTTTACCCCTTTTCGCCCCGCTTCGTGTCTCACCATTGAGAAGAAACTGCGCTCAGGCCTGTGAAAACCGAAGTCTCGAAAGTTTAGACCCTTCCCAACGGTCCATGCCATCAACTATACCGCGAGGAATGCATTTTTCATATCCTTGCGATATTATCGCTCCCGTTGGTTGTATTAATCGGTTTGGAAAAGGAAATAACGAAGGGAAAACTTCGCGGCCGCCTACGACGCGAATTCCAAAAGAATTATGTAAACGGGAATTGCTCGCCTGGATCGCGAATTAGGCAAGGGGAATTTCAAATGAGACCATGAGTGACGCGTTATAGCGCGAATCTTCAACGCTCGAATGCTAGAGAATGCCTAAATATCGCTCACTTGCTCCAATAATAGTCATTTGTTTCGATCATTGCTCCAATCAATTCTGACATTGGTATCGTATTTCTTCTTATTTGATTGCAAATTTCTATTTAGGCTGTAGGTAAACTTTTCTGAGTTTTTGCATCTAATTCATATAACAAATTTTTGCTTCACTATCGTGACCGATTAATTGCCGTTTTGGTAATTCAACGATCAAGAGATGGCCCGATACTTATGAACCGAGGTATACCTGAATGGTATTATAAATAGGGTTTCTGATCGATAGTAAATTTTTAACTACGTGGCTAGTCGACGTCTTCGCATTATTCAAGAGTCTGCTGTTTACATAAATAGAGGTTGACGACATTCTAACGTAGCAATCGAATGGTACAGACGAAAGAAAGAAACGAGGCTGTACTATCGACAAGTAATTAAAGCTGCTCACCAAAGAGCGAAGGAATTTAAAGATCTTTTCTTCGTCTTTGAAAACGGCTTCCTTGTTCCGTTGGTCGACGACCACCGATAACCAAAGAACAGAGCGTCCCGATTGGTCGTTAGAAGATCGCAGACGATCTCCAGGAAGGAGGCTTCATTTCAGGAAACGATAGTCACCCGATAATTCCGCGGAGAGCTCCAATAATTTTGATATGTAAATACAAGGTGGTATCCTTGTCTTGCGATATCGACCTGATTAAAATATCCCGAGGTTCGGATTACTCGTTGGATTCGCAGAGGTTGCCCCAGACATCTTATCCCTGCTTAGGAAACTCTTTCAGTATTCTCTTCCATTTTACCCTTGTCTTCTTTCTGCTTTAAATTTTATTATCGAATCATCGAAACTCGATGCTGAGCAGGCTATTCCTATTTACCGATGCAGCCGTATTTAAGACTGCTTTGTCTTAGGAGTCGACGCTCATTTTTGGAGGCAAATGAGAGGATTTGCATTTTTATCGAACGCAATTTACGTAATGTTCGTGATTGATGATGGTTTCGTCAATAATGTAAATTCTGATTGTAAATTAAATGGATATTGATTTAAATTCGTGCTGAGGCTATTGACGAGACCATCTAGTTCGCAGCTAATAACACGTTCATCTTTTAAATTTATTGATCGAGTTTCTGAGTACGTTTGATATATTTCAAGTATTTGATATTTTTCTTTTCCCTACGTCGTTTGATTTCCTTAGAAGAAGATCCACAAATTTCCCTTTTTTTAATCTTTATCATAGTAATGAAAGTGTGACGGTAATGAAATAATCGTAAAGCAATCAGTTACATTTTTCCGCGTTCGTTGTCGCATCTTTGTTTGTTATAACATTCTAGCTTTATTCGTAAATACTATTCATTATAACATTATAATATACATCGATGGAATTAGTTATCGTAACGTACCATGGTATAGTATAAAATATATTTTATTTGGTATTTCATCGTTTACGAGACGCTTTGATCTGTTTAAAATCTGAAATTAGTCGCTGTAGAATCCAACCTGAAAATTACGACTTCAACACCATCATAGTCGCCTCCGTGCTCCGTTATCGAGCTAACCAGGAAGTTGGAAATTAAACGAGACTTCGCGTTCGAGCAGATGAAACAATTTTTCGATGAACCAAGAAGGGTAGTAGCAAAAAGGGAGGAAACTGGAGGCCTCTTCGGCTCTGGCTAGAGGGTAGGCAGAATTAAAGAGGAAGAAAGAGGAGATCGAAGGAAACGGCGAAGCGTAAGAGGGTAAGTGGGTGGGATTTTAGGTGGGACGCTATCTCGACTTATTTTCACGGATCGGATTTCTTCGGGCCAGGGGTAACGGTATCAGCGGTTTTCACGTCCTGCGGCAATTACATTAAAAGTTTCTTTAAGGGGCGCGAGAATTGAGCGGGAAGACTGGAATAAAGAGAGAAAATCTCAATCTGAGCGAGAGGCTTGTTCTGTGGCGCGAGTGAGAAAGATATTGAACAAGGAGCGAAAGAGTCCATTTAGCGAAGGGAGAGAAGAGTAGTCGGAGAGAGAATAAGAAATGGCCGAGACGCCTGCTAACGATCCACGAAGGTTTTTATCTCGTCATCCCTTAACGGTTCCCGTTGTTATTTAATGCCTCGTCATTATAACTCGGGCCTGCCACCCGCTCGCGTTTCTTATTCCGTCTTTACTATTAATTGTCCATTCACCCCTTATCGAGACTGTGCGCGCACGCTTTGGCCTTTTCGCGTATTTATAATAGGTTATGACAGGTCCAATGGTGCTATAACAAACAATTTTTATTAATACGAACGATTCTACGACGAGTGAAATTTCTTCAGTTCCCACGACTAGAGTCGAAATACTGTGGCGGATAAAGGTGCGGCAATAATGCAGATTTATTCTTTTCTTGTGTATCAGATTGTTTATCAGACAGAATTTTTATTAGAAACATACTCTTTTTATGCAACTGCTTGCTTCCGTTGATGCTTCATCGTCTACGTGATTCTAGTAACTTCGCACGAAATAATAAACTATAAACTCTCTGTCGTAGCTATAATGAGATTAGAAATCGCCGTTCGCTAGAAGAAGCCAGCGTTAAAAACTTCGGAACGTTGTACACTTTCCTTAAAGAGCGAGTCAAGCCGGGAACTTCGTAATTGAAGCACCGTCTGTGTTAAATTGAAGATCATGGACCGAGAGTTGATGCAATTCTGAGATAGCTTATTCAACTATTTCTCCCGCAATATCTGTTTTCGAAGAATTTGAACGAGCACGTGTAACGACTGCTCGCGATAATAGCATTTTGCGAAGATCGGTTGATTTTTAGAATTATGTCGGCTATTTACTCGATCAATAATTCCCTTACCACTTGAACAACCTCCTATACGCCATGATTTTAAAGATCATGGTGAATAATCTAAAAGAAGCGTTTTTAAGCGAAAATAAGAGGAATTACAGATAGACGACGATTTAATTCGCTTTGAGTGGCTTCCTAACGATTCCATTCATGATACTTTCATTCATAATGCACTATTAACTAATCATACGTTTTATTAATCAAACGACATTCGTTAAGCTAATATGTTATAGGGTGAATTTAAACTTTCTATTACCAGTCCTAAAAGGATAATTAATATATTCCTAACTTCTATTTTTTAAGTTAATTCCACTTTTTGTGTCTTAACATTTATGGACGGAGGTATACGTTATAAATCGTCTACCGCATAGTATGCTCAAATAACTGTTAAAACTATTCATGCAAAAGACGTATACGAATGTAACGTTGACACCTGACCGGCTGGTTGTACGGTCGGCGAAGGAAGTAACGATACGTGTAACGCAATCAATTTCGGTCTGGTCGCGTGTCAAATGCTCGGCACCCGCTCATTCCCGGCGGAGCCAAAAATTCCGAGATTTTCCACGGAATAAACGGCCCGTTTTTTTGCGCTCTGATGCGCCGCGTAACGGGCAAACAACGCTTAAATCGTTTGAAAAACAAGCGTCGGTGTTTTGTTTCCAGCGCGTTGAAGCGGTCATGCCGCGACCCACGCACCGCCAATCTGTCATTGACGACAAACTGAGTGACGACGAGCAATTTTGCTAGACAAGGCTTCCTGTGGACACTGTCGAATCTGCCAACCTTTTGTCACAGGATATTTCTATCTATTAGGAATAATTAAGGGGATTTTTGGAAATATGATCCATAAGACAAAAGAGGAAATCGAATAAATTGCATTGGAAATTTTAGTTCTAGCTTTTTAAGATTCTATTAACTATTTATTCTGCTGAATTTATTTTCGTTATACGATGTGACTTGCTTTTTTATTGAGACAATCTTAATCTTCACTTGTACATTTTTTATCACCGCTAAATTAGGAACCTAAATCGTTAGATTAATCGCAGATTAGTTTTTCATGAATGATTAAACGAATTCATAAATGGTTACTGTAACCTCCTAAGATATCAAATTCTTCATCACGATATAAATAAGCAATAACTATTAAATTTCTTCGTAACCCATACTCTCTCTAATCCTTCTACTAACAATTATCTAACACCGATTCTCTACATATTCCCCAATTATTATTGTTCATCTACGTATGTGGCTAACAACATGGTGCAACACGGAAGTTGCGCATAGCACTCTTGATCCAACATCGTCTACAGCGAAGTAACGGAAAGAGGCTAGCTGTTGATAGTGTCGAAATACCTCTAACGATATTATTACAAGGTTCATTTAAGTTAGATAACAACAACTGTATAGCTCAGTCAGCGGCGTAGCAAGGTAACAGACAGCGTGCCATAATATCCGCTACATCTCTCGCCTGCAGCCTAATTATTTTCCGGCCTCCGGCACCGGTACCAACGGTAATGCCCGTAGAAGGAGAACCACCGGAGTTACAGACACCATCTCCATCAACTTACCGCCATAACCTTCCACATAACACTCCGCGTTACTTCGCTAGATAATGAATGTCGATTTTCCGAACAGTTTGCATAAAGCTGCAAAACGAAAAACTTCTTCGTGTATCTATATACATATATCTGTTCTTTTTAGCGTATCTTTAATTTTCTTATAACGTCCTCATACAAATTTCGTGTTGAAATATTTCTTGCAGTATCATTTCTTTGCGAAGCATATTTCACTTTCATTGTTATCTTCCAAATTGCGTTATACGAAGGTAGTTGCAATTTTTTATGTTCCGCGTTATACGTGGTCCTACTCTGTATTTAGATTGCTCTTGCGTCTTCAACACTAGGAGATGTCGGAACGGAACGCGGCGCTCTATGCTGCGAACGATAATCCTTCTTCCTTTTATTTTATTTCTTATGTTCCAGTTTAATTAGTTCCCCGATAATACCTGCTATCTCCTCCGTGCAGCGGAAAGATCAGCCCAGTCTCCGCCCTACCATTCCGTTTCTACAATACTACGCCTCCTCTTCTGAACGAGCTTTTTGCGCCCTCGAATCGTTCGAAGACACTCGTCCGACTTGATTCCACGGATCGTTCGTTAGTTCGACTTTAGAAGACCTCTGATATATCTCGGATTTTATACAGATGAGAGCGAGATTGAGAAATAATGGAGTAGGTAAATGAAAATTGAGAATAGAGGAATCAAAAAATAAATAAATAAATATAAAGCCCGTCAATGATTCAAACGATACTTTACTATTACAAGATCAGTATTATTTATTATTATTTTATTCGTTATTACTTAGTCCGTGCCTTTCGGCTTTGGACGAGCTTTTCGGTTACAAGATCAGTATAATCAGCGATAAAATAGAATTAACTGAATTATAATAAATCAAAAATCACGAAGCTTCCCAGCGACTGAAAGCTTCATCCGAAAGCTTCGAAAAAAAAAACAGAAACAAAGACATAGATATTTGGATATTGCGTGATAATATAATAAAATTCCATAGCTTTGTGTTTTGTATTTAATACAAGAACATCACCAATATTTGTTACAACCCAATATAGTGTTATCCTAACTAAAATACAGTAAGCAAAATATCACGAATCTCGCTCCCAAAAACTACCAGAAAATGTCTAGTGGCAGAAATATCGAGCGTAAAAACGGTGGCGCGTGATCGAAACGGTTCGCGGTTCGATTCGTTACAAACGGACGACAAATCCGAGTTCGTCTGGCCACGTTGAAAAAATAACGAGTATTTGGAATCGACGAGTTGCGGAATACGAGTAGAGTGAAGTTGACGACCATAACTCGGCCTGGCCTTCCGTTCAACGCAATTCGTGTCGATTTTCCAGGGCAGTTTTCCAACGAGAAAACGATTCGTACCGTTAAAGTCGTATGTTTGTTTTGGAAGTTGCGCATCGTCGCTTTTCAGTCCACCGCAGCCGCCATCTCGACTCTACACCCGGGCAACCGGCAATATCTCGTATTCCTGCCACCCACTGGCTGGCCACCCATCCGATGGTGGCTGGGTGAAAGAGCACCCTTTTGGGGTTTGTGATGCGTGCAGATGGCCGTGCAGAGGGAAATCACGCGTGGCTGCGCTCAACTGCACGGTTGCACCGAATACATGCCGACCACCGGCGAAACGTTCGACCGACCAACACCAATTAAGCCAATGACGGTCTCTGACACCGATGATAATGCTAGCGCTACGCGTTTTCGAGACCATGTATCCTATAACATGACACCAAAGAGTGTTGTTGCGAGGGAAGAGATTGTAGAGAAGGGTTGAAGTTATGATTTTAGCTTGTGAAATCTTTCATGGTGAGGTTTAAATGAGATCAATGGCCACTTTAATTTATGATCGAATAAAAGAGCTTAATAGTTGCAGGTCATTTTTGGAAATAAATAACGTATTTATTCGGTTATCAAACGTGTCTGTCTGATAACAAAATTCCTTTCTGCTTTTAAAAACGAGGTAAGCTTCGAAGAAAATATTGACGATAGTTTCAATAGAGTTGGTAATACTTCTTATCGTTTTTAAGCAAAGAAACAGCAAGTTAAAGATTTTAATTGATACATGCACTCTATTAATTTTACCGTAAAGAATTTTATTACATACATTGACACAATTTCTATTTAAATTTTATGTTATAAAGTAACAATTTTAAATAGAAGGTTTGCATAGAAGGAACATTTTCGAAGAGTGAGAAGTGGAACAGATTTTAAGAGTATTAAAGGCAGATTTCTACAGGTTATATTAACTTGAATAACTTTTTTCAAAAGCAACGCTCACATTGAAAATTACAATTATAATTATTTTCAGCTTTAGATTTATCCAGCTCATTCATACGCTCCAATTGAAATTCCATCTACGTTCTTTGATATTACAGCAATTTTTATGAAAATACAATTTCATATATATTCTTCAACAAATTTTTAATACGCAAGGCTAGTGAAACGGAAATAAGTATGAAAAATGTATAAAATAAGGCTAAATGAATGCATTCTACATTCAGAATTAGAGACGTTTAATCTTTAGTCCCTAACGTTAAGAAATGTGTCTTAAGTATAAACAGAAAATCATCTGTCTCGCGGTATTCAGAATCTAAATCATTTGAAAATAAATTAGAGAAAGTTAGAATAAAGAGAAGCTCTATCTAATTCGAGAGATTGGACCGAAAGTTGAAAGTGCAACGTTCTCGAAATAATCACAAATTTAAGGTAATTATCGCGTTCAGATCGATATTCTTCGATTGAATGCTGGGATTCCCTATTGAAGCCGTTTTTTCATTGAGTCTTGTACTTTCCTTAATAGACACTCTCCCTCCTTTAATCCGGATAATAGCGTTGCGAAGTAATTAAGCCCTTTGTCTTCTGTCTTCTTGTATTTAGTTACAAAGAAAACGTCAGGAAGCTTCGTGACTTGTTGCACAAACTGTCATGTCATACGATGGAGCGTCCTGTATAGGAGACAAAGCACCCTATTCGTCGCAAAAGGACTTCCTATCTTTATAATAGATCACCAGATCAGTCTAAGAACCAACATGTTCCTTACAAACTTTCTACCAGAAGGTTTCTAGCTTTGCTATCCTAACATTTCTATTCTATTTGTAAATGCGTGTCACAATTTTTCATTGACAATTTTCCATTGTCCAATAAATAGTATACATATGTTTGATGAAAATATTTTGAAAATTATTTATGAAATAACTATTTAAGTGTGAATTATCGCCCTGCTGCTTTTTCGTTGATCATCTGGTTTCCGGCATTCGGCATTTCGACACGTTTGAAAACAGTTTGTTGGGTACGTTTGCGCATCATGTGTTCCAGTAGATAGATCCCTGTGCAGATGCGTGCGGTTGAATTTTATCACAGGGCAGAAGGGGGCATCGATAATTGCGCGATCGGTGCAATCAAACGTGGCCGACAATGAACAATATACATATAATATTCGTATCACATCAAACGGCGAGCTGATCTCGAATGCCTCGCGAAATTTTCAGACGCATAATGGCCGATTGCGTAAAGCAATTTCGCGGGTCATTGCCACTGAAAGGCATTGGCCCCTTCAGCCGTCTCGATGAATCGATGTCCTCGTGGGCTCTACTAATTTTTTCGTTGAATAGTTTAAATCTCTGTAAAGGTGTTACAATTTATTCTCTTTCGATTAAAATGAAGTTGCCTTCTTTTATTAGCCGCAAATTCGTAGAATAATCTGGAACTTGAAAAAGTAGCACAATTAAATATTAAGCTTTATATATACATATACATAATGTAAGAAGAATATAATACATAATAAATAATATATATAATATATAACAAGAAATGGAAAATTCAATTGAGAAATTACATACGAGATTTTAGGTAAACGTCTCTGAGTTGCGCCTCTACTTCGTATAAAACTTTTCCAACAAGGTTATAGTGTGATTCTTAATTCGTATTCAAAAACTGGCCTAATGCTTGTAAACGTGGATATACGTCGGATTTGAATAATCGAGATCCAAAAAGAGAAATCTTAAATCGTGTCGTTGTAAAACTGAAATACACAGATTTCACCATGACAACCATGACACCAAAGTCAAAGAATCAACCAATTCAACTACATATAATCACCTTGAAGCTCACCCACGATCCTCAGTTCTGGAGTAGTCTGTGACGAATCCCTTGGCTCCGAGGTGGTCCGTGGCTAGTGGCTCGACTTCGGCGTGGATCGAAGCCGCTCTCTCGAGCTCGAGGTTATCCGAGTAGTTACCGCGATCTTGAGGTCATGGTTGCTGGAGTATCGCGACTCCCGGGTGGTCCGTAGCTAAGTGAGATCTCCAACTAGTGCTATATACGTTTATTAGTTCGTGGCTCCTTCCTAATCCTCCAAATTAATAGATACCGATAGATATCGGAAAGCAAAGTTGTGAAATTTGAATATTTCTAAGCTCAAATTTTCTCGAAGTTAGTCTTTTGAAAAATTGTAATATCTCGCGACGTTGCTATGAAGATACTGTAGATTAAATTGTAGACGAAATAACAGGTTCTAGTCAACTGTCCAAAGGTAATTTATTATGCGACATAGGAACATATATTCTACAAAAATTAAAGATTCTTATGCTAAACATTTATTTAACAGATTTTTTTAAAGCTGTATTGAGAATACTAACGAAGCTAAAAATTATAAAATTCCATAGCTTATCATTATTGTTATTAATGCATATTTGAAATGATTGGTATCATTGCCAATGTAGATTTACAGTAAGGGAGAACCGTCAGATAGAATATAACGGAGTGGTTGAGTTGGGATGGAAGAGCACCTTTTAGGAGCTTAGAGATTACACTTGGGACGAGCTAGTAGTAATGCAGAGGTGAGTCTCGCAAGAGCAAGCCGCTCATTCCCACGAAGGATTCGACAGAACTTATAATACCTACGATGTGGGATCGGTTGCGGCACGCTTTTACCACCTAACTGTCGCCCTCTTGACGCTATCGTTTCGTCTTTAGACATCCTTCCCTTACTTGCGTCGCTACGCATTCATAATTCAATGTCAAGCGCCACTTATCGAGCCCCTGGACCCTTTAACTCTTCAACGAATTTGATTTATTTCCTTTCACCGTGCCAGTTTTCGTAGACACGACGATCATATCTAATTGAATGAAAAAATTGATCCATATATCAACAGATTGTGAAACGTACAGTTGCTATTAATTATTCGTTTATAGATATTTGTAGAATTCTCCTGCATCTTCCATCATAGGTAAAAAGACATGATAAATCCTTTTTTTCGATTTTGTTACTTTAATGCCACTTTATGCTCAAAAAAGGATATTATTCACGTTGAACATATAAGTAGACTACGGATGTTTATGCATTTATGGAAAATTTAAGAGCGCAGAAATGCATTGAGCTCGCATAACATATAAAAGAATGTAAAAAATGTTAGCATAGTACATATTATAATATTTGGTAAATAAAACATATCTCTATTTGGGTCCTGCTTCTTACACTATATTCAATAAAATATAAATTTGCATAAACATCCAAAATCTATTCGTAAGATATCATTTTCCAACGAGCATTTTCCTGGTCGTAGCAGGTTTCAATTCGTTGTGCGACGTCAAACACTCGCTGGGAGGTCTGCCACCCAATTTCCGGCGCAGCAATTTCCCTTAGCGTGGAGAGACGACTAAACACGAGACATCTCCTTAGGAAAGAGTCGCTTTTGGCTCATCTGCTCGAGCCAATATTATCAATCGATTCGTCGACGCTGATAATGAAATAAAACTGTCCGCTTATTTTCATCTTTCGTGATGCAGAAAAGTCTCGCAACGTTACTTTGTGCCGTTTTACCAGACGAGTTGGATAATTGCATCGATTATTTACAAGATTTTCTCTCTACAGATAGTACTGGCAGTTACGCGACGGTACTTCATCTACTTTGAAGCATACTCTTCTTCCTCCTTTCTTTCATCTTCTACCTCATCTTTTCCGCCCTCTGGCCCCTTCCAATCGTTTTCGTTGCTCTATCTCGAACTCGATGCAGCCTCTCGTTCTGTCTTTCAAGGCCTAATCCGATTACGATGAAACGAGGTGTTCGTTCGGGTGTAACTCCGTGATAATGGATATTGCTATTCAAAGTATTTCTCGCGTTAAATGAGTTCTGCCTAGATTCGCCGGAGGAGAAGATTTTGCGGTTCGATGCGACACTTAATTTCTTTTCTCCCCAGATGATTTCTAATATCTAAGCAACCTGAACCGTTTTTGCGCTTCAGATGATCGAGGCGCGTGTGTTAAACGAGAAATTATTCGGATTATGAATATGGGTGTCTCTTTCAAATACCGACGTCATGTTGTGCGATTGAACTTATATTTATATCTGATATATTTTTCTGTTCTATTTGATCTGTTATATTTTTATCTGATTATATTCACGGTCTTAGTACCAGTCCGAAATTTTAATAATTAATTAATAATTAATAATTATAATATTTATATTATAATATAATATTAACAGACATATGTATGTATATTATTGTGTATAACGTATATCCTTTAGTTTAAGTATCATAGGAACCGAGAGTTGTCTCGAGATATCCCGTATGTACATATATATATATATATATATATGTATATTTAGTGGATCGTGCAAGCACAGGACAGTCCTTTTCTCTCCATCGCACGCGACGTGGCCAGACTGCGGAAATCGAGGATTTCCACATTGCGTTCCTTTACCGTTGCGTCTGTAGCGCTTCCAGCATGCACACAACAGGCTTCCTCCTGGAACCGGTGCTCGACGTACTTGCCAAAATAAATACCGTGCCACAGTAAACTCGAGGCACGTCTTTGTCTTATCTGCCACAGCAGACACATCGCCCATTCAGCGTCTGTACAACGAAAGAGGCGCTTCTTTGTCCACTAAAGATGTTTTCTTTGGCCAAACACGTATGTACATACTCTCCTGTTCATAAGTATTAAGTACTTTTTGCTTTCATATAAGATGTGATAATTGATTTAAATCATCGAGTAAACGATTAACCGATTTTGGCTTCTGAACGATTCAATTCTTCATATTTTCGTTCGTATTTCATTTTCGTTCCTACAAATTAATTATACGCTTTATCAATTAAACGGAATTCGTATGAAACAGAAGCTGTGATAATAAAGAGGCGTTAAGTGGTAGAGAAAAAGGGAGAGACGTCTAACGAAAAGGGGCCTCGAGTGATGTTCAAAGGCAAAGAGAAACGCCTAATACCATAGTGGTATTTGCATACTTGGGTATTCATGCAAGGAAAGCTTTCGTCGCCGCATTACACGATCCGGGATTGTTGTGCGAATACGCAACAGCTCTCGCAATGTAACTAACGATAACCTTCAAGTGGCTGTATATACGTCGCAGCTATCTATAAGCTACTGCGTAGAGTACTTGAAACTGTGCGTATAACGTACAACGTGACGCTAATCAATAAAATATCTTCATATTTTATATTTCGCTGGTCTCAAAGAACAAAATTTCATTATTCAGTGGCTGATTTCATTATTCGTCCGGATGCGGATACGCATTGCATCTTTGTTACACTTTCTTGCTGTGAATTATTAAGTTTTTTTGCGCGATCCGATCTTACTTTGTACGATTCTCGAAAACCTATTATGTACAGCGTTTTGATAATCTGTAGATAAGTTGCACTATTTACATTGTATTTCGAAAATTGCGACCGATAATTTTTTGTGACGTTATCCTCATCTTTGGGGTTAGGTAGAAAAACGCAGCCCATTGGACACGTGATCTCTTGTCCGTCGTCTCGTTCGTAGGCTGCTTATCCGCTTTCCTGCTCGACGAGCTACGTGAACTTCGTGTTTCTCCAGCGTCGTTGAATTTCAGCTTCACGTGCACGTGTACACGCGCTTCTGTTGATACACGTGCACGTACGTACACGAATACTGACAGCTGTGTACATGGTATCTCTAGCTACGTTTCGTTCGAGGTAAGCTCTAAACTGTAGAACTATGATGTTACACAGCTGCTTGGAATAAGCTACGCACAAACATTTTAGGTATTTTAAATAACATTCTTTGTTTATTTGTAGAAATAAAAATTATATTCAGACGTGTATCGAGGCGTAGGCCAAGGATCAAAGTCAAACACTCAGTCAAATGTGCTTTTACACAATCTACTTTCTTTTCCAAACTATATAAAAACATTATACGCTATTGGAGTATAATATGTTATTATGAAAACTAGTAATTGACTTAAACTAACCCAATGAAAACGAAAATTTTCACTAGCCGGTTTTCATCGATGATTCGAGACAGGAGGATAAGGATAAGATTCTTATTAATAAATGGTCATAGAATCGGAACACGTGAATCGGAACCACGGTCGCATTCCTATGTTATGAAGGGTCATGCAGTTCGTGGCTCTGGGTTCTAGAATCTCAAGGGTTCCGTTCCATGCTTTCGCTCACAGCCACGGCCTCGTGAAGCATGGTAGTCCAAACTGCTAGGAAGTGATCCGTGGAAGGTCGTACCACTCGCGTTTCGACCGTTTCGAATTCCTCGAACGTCCGGGTTGGCGATGGCTATGCCATTTTGTGGTTTCATACCTGAGAAACGCCTAGGGACCGGAATCACTTATCGAAGTCCTCGAGTATTCGTATATTTCGTACTAGAATTCTGTTAGATAATAATTTGGTAGAGCGTCTACTGGATGCAGAGATGCGTTTAATACGCATATAAATTCCCGACTACATTCTATGTAATCGTGCCTGATCAATTGAACCTGAATAATCGTCAGATGAACTTTGGTTCATTCTTTGAATCGATGAGAAAGTGACAAAGTTTCGAAACATTCGAATATTGAATCTATACTGTAATATCACAGTACTTCTTAAATTTTTAAGTTTCAATTGGAACTTTGAAATTATACGAAAGTTCAATCGTACAAGAATTATACAAGATTATACACGAAACTAATATTAGTTCAATTATACAAGATAACCTGAGCAAGCATTGATACACGCTAAACTAAATTTTTCAACTGATTTATCACATTATTAATGGGCCGTGCTTTATATCGTATTTGTACTGTATTTTTATAGAATTACGATTTCCAGGGAAGGTTGTAGCTTCAAAAGTAAGTCAAAAAGAAGAGATTGCTTTTCGGTACGTTGTTTTACGATACAAAGCCTCGTAAAGAGTTCGTACAAGCGCATAATGGCCGTCGTTTGTTCGTAAGTTAATTCTCGGCTGGACGTTATCCGGTAGTGGGTGATGTACATGTGTGTTTATAGTGCCACAGGGATTACTTCCGCTCAGCATAGACACCAACCGCAGAAGACAGCCGCTTACGGTGCTTTTCATTACATCGCTTGCACGATTGCCTGTGGTTCGTCCCGTTTACGCCTGTCACACGGGACCAGCGAAGTCTTCATACCGTAGACATCCCACGAATCGGTCAAATATCCGTTCGCTCCCGGTAAATTCATCGAAAGATCACGTCCTCGTCGTATTTCATGTTTACACAATTTTATCGGTTCCTTCGCGTAGATTCGCATATATGTTCCCTTAGCTTCATTTGGTTTTTTTTTTTTTTTTTTTTTGAAGGAAAATAAATATATATGGGGTATATTTCCCATGACAAATTAAAAAAAAAATACATATTTATAAGTAACAGTACGATGAAAGTAAGTTAAAGCTGTAGTGAGTATGCAATATTTTCAATCTATCGAAGATGATTGTTAATATGTTGCCAGTGGTCATGTTAAATATTTAAAATCGTGAAAACGCAGCTGGAATTCATTAACTAATCAGACCTCGGGTTGGTTACATCGTACGTTAGAATAGAATAACTCAAAAGTATGAAGGTAATAATAAAAATAAATAATAAAAGAATAAGTATTAAAATAGAATTTTAAATCTTGCGACTGATTTGTCCAATACAGATTCAAATAGGCATCTTTTCCTATTTGTTATAATAATAATTATAATATCCAAATAATATATTGAAGCATTGCAAAAATATTGAAACAGGGATATAAAAAATGAAATTTCGTCGAGTTCAAAAATTTCATAGGGAAGACACTTTTTTAGCATCATTTTATTACCAGTATCTTCCGCATCCTTTACAATAAACAAATTCCATCAAATGTAAGAAGATAAGGAACGTCATAAATACCGAAAAAATACGCAATTTTCCAAATTTACTATCTCATTCATTCACGATGCTAATATATGTATATCTAACGAATAATTTATTATACTCTACGGAAAATGGTCTCATAATTTGGTCTTGTCATTCGCAACGCTTTTAACATGTATTGTAATTCCACGATTACATTCGACTTAGGTGTTTTAACGATAGATTTAAATACAGATAAACGATCTTGAGCTTGAAACCAGAAAACAGGAGACAACTGTAAAGAAGATGTACGGTCGGCCACAAAATTTTACATACCTTACTCGATTCTCATTAAGACATAAAATGTCTTAGAATTTGATCAATATATTAACATATTTCTAGAAGAGATTAAGATAATATAAACATTTAGTTCACACATAAAACTCTCGAGACGAAATTTTAACTTTAATTTTATCAATACCAAAAGTTAAGATTATTTAACTCGTATACAATTGTTGTAAGCTAACGTATAGCTAACGTATTAGAAGCTTCATGTGATTTATAAGCAGCGGTGTACGTAGACTTCTGACTGACTTTAAATCGTTCCACCTCTTTACACGCATAAGAATAAAACGATTGTAAAAATACGTTCTTTCTATGCTCTCTTACGGAACGATAATTAAATCTATCAATCTTCAACTCCTCGATGATCCATTTCTCCTTTCAAATCCTCGCTTCTTCCCTTCCCAAAATCCAGCCCACTTCGCTTTCCCCCTTCCCTCTCAACCAATCCAAGCAGAATAATTTACCTCGTTATATTTAATTTATAATCATTTTTCTTACTCCATAGCTCACTCACTTCATCAAGTCTCTTCTCTTTCCCAGCTCCACTCTGTCTCCTCCGATTTACTCCTAGGACCTCTTCTATAAACTTGCTCCTCCTCCGATGGCCAATTAGATCTCAGAGAATCCTCTTCAACGTCTGATGACTTCACACTATTTTTCTTAGAACTCTTACTCCTCTCAGTTGAAGCTGACTCCGTTTCTTCAGATCTCGAACTCATTCTCGTATTATCATCAATGTCACTACTACTATGAGCCAGCATAATCGATTCTGACTCATCATCAGCAAACACGCCAGTGTCTTCGTACTGTTCCCCACTAAATTCCTTTCTAATTTCTTTAGTTTCCTTAGTTTCGTCATCTCTCGATTTCATTTCTGTTTTGGATTGTTCTTTAGATTCCTTAGGTTCTTTAATAATGTATGCAGCGCTATCTTCCTCAGACCTAGACTTCTGCATCTGCCAAGCTTTCTTAAAAGGATGCTCTCTCTCCTGCTGCACCAATTTTGGCCTTTCAGGAAGAAGATACTCAGGATCTTCTTCACTAGCCTGGCTTTTAATAATCGACTCTCTTTTATACAAACCAGAAGAAGACCTAAGTGAACCTTCACCCTCTTTTTTCCCAACAGTCAATTCAAATTCTACAAAGTCAAAATCTTCCTGAGGTAACCTAGAAAGGTCCTGAAGAGATTTTCTTTTGCTATCTTTTGTTAGAACGAAGTTATAAGTATCAATATCGTCGTCTTCTTCGATAGAAGTCACCTGACTACTACTGGTATAAGATCTTTTTGTGGAATCCCAAATCGCTTCTTCTTCGCTTTGGGTGTCTTCTCTCGGAGGCGGGGCCTGTTCGCGATATTCTCTTCTTCGTCGAGCATAATCGTCTTCAGGTTCACTTCGTTCTTGAGAAGAGCCTAATTGAGCAACACGCGAACCTACACTAACTGTCCAGGAATCCATATTGTCCTCTCCTGTTGGATCTTTTAGTAATGCTAGCTTTCCTTCCGCTGAGGATCTTCGTAAAGAGATCAAGTTTTCTTCTTCAGATACGGGATCTCGTGTCGCCAGTTTTTCCATGAATTGCTTTCGACGTATTCTCAATTCGTTCTCCCAATCCTCTTCGTCGCTGATCCTTGGCTCTACGTGTCTTTTTTCAATTCTTCTCTGTTGAGGAAAATGTTCTTCTTCGCTTTCTGAGGAGAAGATTTTCGAGACTCTTGGTTGTCTTTGTATAGGCTCCCGTTCTTCGGATTTTCTGGAGGGTCTCTTGGAATCTTTAGGAAGGTCCCAGGAACGATGATCGTCCGATTCTCTGAAAACGGATCTCCCTCTGGACTGAGATCGCCTGTACCTCAGATTATTTTCGTCTTCTTCTTCATATTTGGTTCTTGGGTAGTCTTCCTCGTCCTCGCTGTCCTGTGTGGATAATTTTTTAGTATCGAGGCTTCTTGACAGAGAGCGTCTGCTTCGTTTTATCGATTCTTCTCGCTCTTGTTGCGCTCTAGAAAGATTTAGAGTAGAAGTTATGGTTTTGATCGTATATAACTAAATTTATATTGGAAAAAATTCAATATGAAAATGTTTTCCAACAAATGAACACTCACCTTAAAGCTTCGTTCTCCTGGTAATCCCTCTGACTGCTTTTGCTTCTTCTTGCACGATCTCCATAGTCTTCGGTATTATTTGAGAATCTTTTGTTACTGTCCTTTGGCCAATATGACGGATATTCGGCTTCAGATGGCTCACGACTAATAAATGACCGTCTTCTGCCACTTGACTTTTTTAAAATAGGCATGTCTACCCGTTCTTCGTCCTCTATACTCTCATTGGAGTATTTTGCACCACCATCTGCTATGTCTCTTTGCCAGTCCCAGCCTGTTAAAGCTACCTCGTCTTCTTCGAACATTTTCTTTTCATGGAGTTCTGATTTTGGAGCTTTTGACGTTTTCGAGATTTCTGAGGTTGGAGACTCGACGATTGCTGATTTCTCTGGTGTTGCTACTTTTGCATGCACTGTGTCTGTACTCTCCATGAGAACGTTCCTGATCTCTTGCATAGGGATATCGAAGAATAAGGTTAGGATGATGGAGATGGTTATGACTGTTACTGCTTCCAGAAGATCTAACTGGAAAGGTAGACTTTATTTTAGTATCCTAGTTATTTGAACCTATTAACTGATTCATCTTTTAAATACAATAGTTTGGGAAATTCATGGAATTGAATGTTAATTGCAACAAATTAATTATAATTGTTTGAAACAGAAAATTTAATGTTCTTTTCTCGTTAAAAAAACAGAAGGACGCTTTCTCGTTAAGAAAGAAGAGGTCTCTATTTCTTTTTAATTTTGAAAAGAAATACAGAACTTATCATATGTAAGAGATTAGGAGTCTGAGTGACGAGTTAATTCATTTTACTTGGTTAAGAAGAAATGTGGATGCTATTTTTCGAGATTCATATTATACGTACGCTTCTGTGAAAATGAAATTCGCTAGAGTGTCTGGTGGTCCCAACGTTGTAGAAAAATACTGCGAATTGTGTTAGATATACAGCGTACGATATTTTGCTGAGCAGTAATAGCCAGTGGTTTGAAAGCAATCTATTTAATATACCTATAAATAAAAATTAGCATCGTTAATAAGTAATCGAAATTGTGTGTTAACGCCTAATATTCGACAATTTCAAAAAGACCTCCGTGATTGGTGTAGCACGCAAAAATTAGCCAACATAAAGCTAAAGACCAAAAGACCGGACTGATCACAACATAATTGGTTGCTTCTTCAACATCGTACACGTAGTCCCTTCTGGCTAAGTGCCATGGTGAAAATAACGACCAGGATCCCAAGGCCATCGCGGTCAACCATCCCAAGATCACGAACACCTGAAATTAGTACAATACATCACGTTTATTTGATGGGTCACGGTCTTTTGAATTGTAGAGTAAATCTTATCTGCAATCTACTATACCTTGTGGATCCTGATATCTCTTCCCGTGTGCCGTAACAACACACCAAGTGCTACACCAAATATATACGGCGTTGCTCTATGTAATGGTAATGTGTAAACTAAATTGGCAGTCCTGTAAAGGTGCTTCAATCTGAAACCAAGAGCTTGTGCTTGAAATGACTGAATATGAAATTAAGAGGTTTATATTGAAAATTGGGAAAATATACTTACGACATTCCATGGAAGACAACAACGGAAAGATAATTGCTCATCGTTGCTACGTAACGGAGTGTAGCTGACAATAAGATGAAGAAAAATATTACAAGAATCCCAATGATAGGTCTGCATTCTAAGAAGAATACCAACATTGGGGCTAATAGTGACAATTGCATGTCTAAAGCCAACTGGTGGGTATGAGTTGCACACTATCGATCAAGAAAAATTTGTTAAATCGAATGAAATTGACCGAAGTTAGTCAAGTTGATGAAACGCAAAGACTAATTTTTTAATAGAATTTAAATTAACGACGATTGGTGCACTAGTAACATTGAAAGAACACAAGGTCTAATTGTAGATGAAAACGAAGTTAATCTTCTAGAACAATTTGGAATGTTTGTGCTTATGATAATCGATAAATAGGATTATAATCGTGATTATGTTGCAAAGTCCTCGCACAGTTTTAGAACAGCTTATATACCATCTCTTCGAAGGGGAAGAAATTTTGTATGTACAACAAATTCGTCCACGCGTTGTTTTTGCAAAGCTCTGCATTTGGTACTATGACGCTATTCCATTGTGGTCCCGATCCAATGTGTTCCATTATGAACGCGTACCAAAATACCACTGCGAGTAACGCTGGGGTGAGTCTAAAAAGTAGCATCGAAAGAATCAATATACTTTAATAAAAGTAATTAATAAAATGGAAATTCAAGAACTCGATGTTAAAATTCAAATTGAGATATTTGAAATATTTATAATTTAAAAAATATTTAGTTTGGTTGAATAAAGAATATAACTTTGAAGCCAAATATAATTTTTCCAAATTTTCTGAAATAGTGAAATTATGTAGAAGAATATTATACGCTGATATCAGGAAAAATTTCACTGTTAATAAATGATTGAATGAATTTAGTAGCGAGAACGTGAAATAAAATATCTGAAATTGTTTTAATAATCAAATGAGTCAACCATAGCTTACCTGATATATCTGGCAATAAAACGGCAAAACCATCGAATCTCGCCCCGTGTTATATATTCGTGCGCCATGTTGAAAGCAGCTAGGACACCGCTAAGCAATAAAAACGCGTCTGTGTAAACCACCGACACCCTCATTATCGAGCTGATAGGAGAGTTCGCTACCTATTTTAACACCAGACATTAAACGCAAACTTCAACGACGCAGAAAACCAATAATGCTAATTCTATTTCCTCAGTTGGGTTCACAAAAACATGAATTTTCATAGAAATCCGCGGTATTATAATAAAGAATTATTTTTCCTAAGACGTTTGAGCAAATAGATAAATCTTTATCCTTACCTCTGTGAATTCGATTCGATTAGAAAATGGCAACATCGAGATCGGTATGATTTTATGACTAACGTAAAGCATAATCGTGATGAATGCCCTTATTCCATGAATGCACGTAATACCGACATAACTGGATCCTTTACTGAATAAAAATCTGAGGGTTCTCCGTAAGGAAAAGGACATTATTATTCTCTCCGAATAGTTTCCTGTAAAGAACGACGATCGTGTAATAAATACATAATTTGTGATATCGTACGTAGAATAACATATTTGAAGCGAAACCACTTAAATAAAGTTAGAAGATTTTTTAAGCGCATTAACTTGCAGAAAATATAGAATTTTATGAGAATCTACCTTTTCCTTCCGACACCACTAAATAATCTCTCGTGGTTGCTACAGCGACGAGACAGACGATCATTGCGTAGAAATATCTGTAAAGAAAATTGAAAAGAAGAAAAAAGGAATTAAATATTTCATTTTATTATTGTTATAATTTTTAATCAGATAAATGAAAATTGGAGAATTTTATAATATCTGAATTTTGCGAAGGAACCCACAATTGTCAATAAACAATTATTTTTGTTTTTGCTTACTTTGAGACCGTAATGTAAGTACGGATTTCTGTAGTTTTGATAATTTTATAAAAACTTCTATAGGAAACATAATTATGAGATAATCTGATGGTTCTAACGTTTTAATAAAATTGCTTTAGTGGTTTCTCATAGAATAGAGCTCGGTTGTGAATTCCTTCAATTGATTTAATTCGATAATTATAAATATACTGCGGATTTTTATGCAAATTTACATTTTTGCGAACTCAATTGGAGAAGTGGAAGTTAAGCGGAGATCTATTTCACCCATAGTAAGCATAACGAGTATACTTTGGAGATTTTTAAACATTATATGCATTCTGTACATTTTTATATCTTTAAATTTCGCATAAATGCATAAAATCCGCCATTTAATTATAAATATAAATACATACAGAACACCGATCGTCTCTTTCGAATAGCTTCGTGATTTTTGTTTGACGTAGCACATATTAGGATTCACATCTACCATGAATGTAATTCCTACGGTAGAGTTATAGTCGTTCAATGCTTCCTCGACAACGATTTGTGCGTCTTCGGCGGAACACGCCGCTGGAAGACACACCGCCCACTTCACTGTCGTGAATTTTGGAATGAAGTGACCAGGCTAAAAAAGCGAACGTTTATCATGATAGAATTTCTCGAAAGTTTGATCGTTCATTAATCTTCACGATATGAAAAAGCAATACGAAAAAGTATTCACTGGTATTGAAAACAATGTGCTTTTGTGCAAACAAAAAAATACAATCATTCACTTACGTCGTACATAGTTCCTCTTATGAAAGAACGTGCCTGCATCATATTAACCGGAAGCTTCATGTCCGGATGAGACGGATACAAATCTATATTGGCCAAACAATATTTGCCCTGCACCCTTATCGTTTTTTCATTCAATTTCACGTGCGCCATCACGCCCAAACACTCGTCAAAATCTCCAAATTGGTTCACGTTCCCTCGCAATAGACCCGATGGAATTTTTGCGCTCGAATCTAACACTGATTCCATAAAGATAATGAAACACGATTGGATAAAATATTGACAATATAATTCGGAAAATTTCCAGACGAAAAGTCAGGGGAAAGATAGAATCAAAAACCATGATCAACTTCAGGTTAATTATTTTATTTTCGAAAATGTAATACGTTGAGTATTGGATCGAAGTCACGTGGCTTTTTATTCTGATTGGAACATTTCTTTTCAAACTCGCCGACCATTCCGATGCCATTTGAGAATCATTCGCGCGCGACGCCAACGTAACGTCATCAATACTCAACGTGTTAGAACAGATACAATTTGTTAGAACGAACATGGAAAAGGGTGACTTACTTTGCAAGGCCCATAACTTATAACCCCGTAATTGTCGTAGGAAGATCTTGCCATGCTGCTGACATTCGAAGTTCTCAACGGCCGTGAAATTTGGCACGAATGTCGGTACGCGTAGTATCTCTTCGTTCAATCGAGCCAAAGTGAAAGAAGCCTCCACGTGCGTTTTCGTTTTTACCTTCGACTCATCTTCTGCAACACAATATCATACTCATTTTACTCCAAAAATTCGACAAAAATTTCTTTCTGCGATGATTTTCTCCGTGGACAACTGGACAAAACACGATTTATATCGACGTGACTCCAATAACTACTGGTCTTGTAATTACTAACGTCTGGTCTTGTATTTACAAGTACTGTATCTTCCGCAAATTCCAAAGAACAAATCAACAAATCACGACATTCGATGTTTCACGATACTCACTATCGGATCGCTTAACTTCCGTAACTTTAGCCGGAGCTTGAGCACTGGTTGTTTTCACTTTAGCCGGTTCCTGTGTTTTCGACACTCCCGGTTTTACCTTCGTCCTTTCTTCCGTCTTCACCGGAACCTTCGTTTTCTCTTCTGTCTTCACCGGAACTTTCGCTTTTTCTTCTGTCTTCACTGGAACCTTCGCTGTTTCCTCTGTCTTCGTTGAAATCTGCGCTTTTTTATCCGGCTTCACAACAATTTTCGATTCAGGAGATTCGATTTCAACTTTCGTTATTTTCACGGGTTCCACTTTCTTCGTGGCTTCAACTAGCTTCGATGGTTCTTCCATCGACTTCTTTTCATATAATTTTTGAATCTTCTTCGCGCTTTCCTCTGGTTTCTTCTCTACTTTTGGTATTTC